>JAJOOH010001119.1:0-28512 GCA_029582605.1 Solanum gracilifrons | reverse complement strand
AATAGCTAATCTACTCTCTTCTTCTCAAGATATCATCACCATGGCCAACAAATTCTCCTGAACCCAAATATTATTCTGTATTGTTCATTTATAACAGATAAAACTTTAATTCAGAGTGGATCTTGATTGTTTGTCTCCGAAATAAATGGATCTTAGTTTTGATTATGTTATGCCACAACGCAAAAGGATCAAAGGGAGCATTGTAGAGAGTTTTTGTTTGCTGGTGTTCTTCTAAGGCTTTCTTTGGTTACCGTGACATGGATTTGGTAGTACCAATATTACTTTTATATAGTCCTTGAAACATGTGTATCCAATAAGTAGTAATCTTAATTAAGATCTGAGTTGTATTTTTAGTAATGGGGTGTCTGACCATGTATATGTATCCACCATTAAATTTCGGATACATGATTTTTAACAACACGATGATATTAATGATACGAAAGATACTCTACAGTCGTGATTTGTTCCTAAATTCATGTGTTTCAGCTACATTTCATATTTAGATACACATAATTAAATGTATATGCTTATTATGTATTCGAGATACATATTTTTGGATATAACGTATGAAATTTAAATACACATAATTAGATGTATATGCTTACTATGTATTCGAGATACTTGTTTTTGGATATAACATATGCAATTGATACTTGATACATCAAATTAATACTAGATACATATAAAAGATACATGGAATTAATATTATATATATATATATATACATAAAATTAATACTAGATACCTATAGCAAATACATGAAATTAATGCTAGATACTTCTATGATACACTAGATGAGTGTTGCCCGTGCTAAGCACGGGCCCAACATTTTAAGCCAAGTAATACTAATATTTTGCACCAGCGATTAGTTCCTTGTCTGTTTGCTATAATAGATGTCTAAAATCTGAAACAACATAGAAGCAAAAGCATTCTTTTTAAAATATGGCAACAATCTTCAAAATACGTTACAGGTGCCCAACTTTTCCCAGAAAATTTATTGCAACCATAGCTACATGAGCATACTTCATAGGTAAGAACCAATAGCTCCATCACCACGATTTGTATACATCTAATTGAAAATTAACTTTGACATTCACAAAAAGAGCACAAAGAATGTGTTTGTCTACCTTTTGCCCCAAGAAAAATGAATCTACCCTTCACAATAGATTCATCACTTGTGTTTATCATCCATCATTCAAACCTGAAACAAAAAAAAAAACTATTAGCCTAAATAACTTCAACAGTAGTACTTCAAAAGTGTTGTTGCACCTATCAGATCCAACAAAAATACACTCCTTTTGAAGGATCCAATACGAACTCGACGACATTTTAAGAGAGTTTGAGCACCATAGTCTATCAGTCAAAACTTCCAAACTAATCACATGATCAGGTGGTTATAAGTTACAACTGCATTGCAACAAAATATAGTTTGTTCTATCATGGGCAAATAGCATACGTCCTTAGAAAATATGTATATTTATTTATACATTGTACTCCTACATAAACAATGATTTTTGGGCAGCTTAGGATTGGAAGACACCAGATATGAAATATGCATATTTGCAATTTAAGAAGCATTTCAGTAATATATCTAATATCAAGAGCCATGTAAATAAAAAAACGTGAATACTATAGGAGAATTGATAAATAATACTAATGTATATACACAAAAAGAGCAGTTGTCAATGGTTTTCACTTCATCATGGATGAAGCCACCCAACTTCATAGTTTCTTTAATTTGTTTTGGTGTAGCGGTTGAAAATGAAGAAGAAGATACTCTGACCTGTAAAACTCATGAATATACATAATTGAATAAGGAAAATGTGAAGAACATAATTTGTTTGTCAATGTCAAGGATAACGGAAAGAATTCCGACATATAATTCTAAATGAGATCTTCTACATAGATAGTACTTTAATGATCTTTTCTTTGTCTGTTCATTCACATGGAAATTTGTCAATATTTTCGCATCACTGCTTATAGTAAACTTTTATATCAAGATAGGGAAAGCCATATCTTCTAATATCCAACATTAAACAAGCTTTACAGATTCCTAATCAACATTTTAGAGGAAATGTCATAATCTAAAAATATCTTTGCAACTTTGAGAAGTTAGTGGATGAACGTGGTGGATCAATAGAAGTAATGCATGTACTTGGAATGACTTTTGTAAAATAAGCAGGAATTTGTTCGCTCTAATAAAAGTAGGGGAATGCAGCACAAACGTCAAGTTGATGATTTCCAACAATTTAGAACATGTAAAGGAAAGTTATAAGTAGAACCTAGGAAAAGACAACATTGGAATCTCTATTCAAACCAAACCTGGTGGTTAGATAGCCTTTCCTTCGCATCTGAATGTTTTGGAATACCTAGTAGGCAAAAATCGACTTCAAGTTCAAATTCTAAATTAAATGAGTCCACTTTACCAATTACCAGCAGGACATGGATGGATACATGGAGTAACAGAGAAATCCTAAAGAAAACAATGTAGTAAGCAAATAATGGAAAGAAATAATTGGAGAGAACATCTAATCAAAGCAAAATGTGAAAAGAAATCACCATGTACCTTATGACTCTTTTCGGAATAACTATAAATATTTCCATAAATGCTCAATCAAGCAGACTGGAACCTTTAAGATGTATCCATTTTTTGTTCAAGCTTCAATTTTTCCTTGCACAATGTACATTTCCACCGGAAAATATATGGTCATAGGCCAAAAGTTCAATCCTTTCAAGATTTAAAATACCTGATTGAAATAAGGGAATGTCAATGCTATTGATGTTGTAGATATAACATGTAGAGTCCTAAAACATAACCAAAAGAGGATTAACTGAAGAGCTGGGAATGCTGGAAGTTTGATGGCATAGAACTTTTAAGAATCTATTTTCAGGTACTTCTGAATTGCCCATTTTTTCAACAAATGGAAATACTGGCTGGCTATATACCTAAGGAAACAAGCATTTGTCATGTTAAAGTTAAAATTTTCATAACGAATTAAAGGGCGAAAGGAAAACACTCGAATTTTAGTTGTACCTAATACCCTCCAAACAGATGAAGGACTATGCAGGCATTGGCAAAATCAACAAGCCAAAACGGCTAGTAGAAACCTGTCAAGAGGTTCCCTGCAGGTATGTCGTTCCCAAAGGCTGCATATCCGAAGAAACTACAACATAGATAAAATAAAGTGGTAATAACTATAGTGCTTATTGACGCCTTTTTCATGGTCTGATTTTCTGGTGGAGGCGATTTTAGTGTATCCTTCACTCCATAAAAAAGAACAATTTTAAAATTAGAGAAACATCAGCAGTCCTTGTGATACTTTTTGTGACCTTATTCCAACTAAGTGTATGTCTTGTTTGGTTTTAGAAATATTAGCTAAGTTGATATTTAAGCTCCGTTATTAATCTTGAGCAAGTTTTGAAAAATTTATATGACGACAAATATGCCTCAGTCCCAAACAAGTCGAGGTCTGCTATATAAATCAATATTCAATGATCTAGTATTAGGACAAATTTTAAGAGCTGGATCAATTTATATCTCACTATAATATATTAAAAAATGTCATAAGTTAAGACTTGCAGAGTTGCAAAATATCATTACATATTACTTGTATCTCGAGCATCAATTGTTGTCGATACTCCCACAATGCTTCCCTTGATACCCCTATTATCTGCTGATCCAACATCAATGGAAAAATGTGAGAAGAAAATGCTTTCTCCATGATTGGAACTAAGATCAAAATACACGAGATTATTTGATATATTTTTGAAACTTAAGACGAAAAACAAGAAACAAAATGAGAAAGAGAACAATTGAGGCTTTACCAATCACATGACCCAATTCGATGAAAGGGTAACAAATTGAAATCAACGCAGTGACAAAGCCAAAAAATTTGTCTCCCTCAATATCTTTTTCTCCCCCTAGTGGTGACAATTTCTCTGCAAAAATTAACAGAAGCATATCTCATTCAGCTTGAGATGCTTAATCTGAAAAAGATTGAAGAGAGAGTGTAAAGAACTGAAAGAAGATTTGAGCTACAAATAAAAGAAAAGAATACCTAAATGGCGATACCCACCTGAGAAGAAGATGAAAGAGCATGCTTCCAGAAATATATGTCGTTTTCTCTTTTAGCATAAAATTAAAATTTTACCATTCTTCAGATAGTAAAAAAGAGAGATACAGCAGAGGAATGGATTCTACAAGTACAGAGATATCCAGGGGAGGAAAATATCGAATTGTGGTTAAAACTTTCAACTGCAACGTCAAGTGGGTTTTCAAAGTATAGTTGATGAGTTATTTGAAATTTTTCTCCTGAATTCGAACTAATTTGGTTTGAAAAAATTGGAGAGACGGAAAAGAAGAGAGAAAGAAAAGTGAAGAATCATCGAGAAGCAGCCCAGGGAATGAAGAAAGAATATATGAAAAGATGAAAATATCCTTGTTTTTGTTCTAAATAACAAGAATAGACATTTGTCCAACTTTGATTGCACAATGTACAATAAAATTATGCTATGGTTGTCCTGGCTCTTCATGTTTCTATATAGTAAAAAAATATATGAATGTACTTGCAGGACACTCTTGTATCTAAGTGTTTAATTTGTTGGATACATCATATATTGATAATAGATACATCAAATTAATGAATTTATTATTTTAAGAGTAATAATTTGAAATTAATCAAATTGCATTACCAAGATATACACGTTTTTATCTTATATTAATAATATTAATGAATTTACTATTTCAAATAATAATAAAATGAAATTAATTATCTATGTATCTCGAAAATCCTCAATTACTCCTCTAATTAAGGAAATCAGTTCCAACCAATTAATTTAAATAAATAAATTTTGTATCTCAATTTTAAAATTCGGCAGATACATGTATCTCATGGATTCAAACTCATGTATCCTAAGCATAAAATATGATACAGGAAGTAATATTTGAAACTATTGGGACTCTTAATAATTAACACCTAAACTGGTGGGATTTATGTGGTTTGCCCTTTATTTTTTCATATGATTTTATGACTCATTCTTTATAGAATGTCATAAAAAATTCTTTTTATTTAATTGAAAAATAAAAAAAATTAGTAATTATTTTTAAGAAGGTTATAATTTACCAACTTTCTCTTATTTGTAGGAGTTTTTCAAATTTAGCCGAAAAATTATGCTATTGGTATAAAAAATTAGAACCTTATTCAAAACATCTCTTATATTTCCTTGATCGAATAACTTTATGCGATATTTAGATAATATTAAACGAAGAACTACTCAAAAATAAAAATAAACTCTAAGTTATTTTTGAAATATTTGTATATAAAGACGAATTGCAACTGTGTAAGCAAAGAAAGAAAATAAATCATAGGAGGTAATGGTAAGTCAACTTTTACATTATTAGATCATGAAAATAATTAAATATTGAGTTTTAAATTATTATTCTCGGAAACATAGTGCTTTGTAGTTTACTTTTTGTAGTGGTTGAAAATATATTATTAGACTAAAAACAGAAGTTAAAAGTTGAATATTGAATGATTCCACTATATATGTGTTTTGCACACGACTTTAGCCAAATAAAACTCATAAATATTTGGTCGAGAAAGGGTTACAAATATCTTTAAATTAGGCGAAATTAAATAAAAAATTATTTATGTTATTAATAGTTTTGCTCAAAAATATCTCTATTATTAATATTTTGATTCAAAAATGTCTTTGTTATAGTTCATCCTTATCCTGATAAACATATGGCATTTTTCGAGCCAAACAATTAACAGAAAGGGTATTTTTTTTACTTAACTATTAATGAAAAATATTTTCATTTAATTTCACATAATTTAAGGATATTTTTTACACTTTTCTATTTCTTATTTTAATCAAATAAAGAGAAAAAAAAAGAAGAAGAAAAAGAAGATACATTATAGGAAATGACGTAGCTATATCGGACTAAATTATCCCTCCTGAGATGCAAAGTCATCTTTATTCTTTCATACGAAGCAATAAGCATAATAGTCTTCTATATTTGCAATATTGGAGTAGCTAGTAATATTAATGCCCGTCTGATCATGAATCTAAAATTTGGATGAAGGATTAAAAGTGAACCAATATTATAAATATGAACATGAAAAATTATTAGTATTCCATGTATAAGAATAAGGATCCTTCTAAGTCCTAAAAGTAAGAGACTATTTTAAGTTTTTTCTCCCTAAGTATAACTAAAATTTAAGTTTTAAACATTAAATCGTGCCTCAAATCAAACAAGTGCATAATCACAAAAATAAACTTGAGTTGCCTCAATTAATAAATTTCTTAGCAAATATCATATACAACTCAATGAAAGAATAAAAACTAATTCAATCTTAATAGAAAAAAATAATAATTTATTTATAAAAAGATATTTACGTTTCAACTCAAATTCAAATTGCAGGTAAGTTGGATAATGATAAAGAGCTAAAAGATAATTATCGTCAATCTAAGTTGGATATAATTGTAACATCTCGCAATTCGAAATAGCTAGGAAGACTCTAAGAATTTGGAAATAGTGATTTTTGGAAAGAATTGAAATCTGGAAAATTTGTTTAAGTTAAAAGTGAGTTTTTGATCAAATTAAAACGGCCATAACTCCTAGCTCAGGATGAGTTAGGTGTACTTCCAGATATGGTTGAAAATCTCTTGGAATTATCTTTCCAACGCCGCCGATTTTTCACCATTCCGAGTTCGTATGGGTAAGTTATGCCCTTTGGAAGTTGGGCTGTTGGAATAAGGAATTGTCTAATCCGGATTTTAGAAGGGCGATTTAGTCTTTTCCTTACCTAATTACTCTAATTCGTTTTAGGAGATTAATTGGGGTAAAACCAGACTTTATTCAGTTTAGAAAAATTAGAATTTACGCTAGGGCTTGGAGAGGAGAAGAAAGAAGAGAAAAGAGGAGAGAAATCAATAAATCGCCAAGAACGTTCAAGCCTTGCAAGTGGAATTCGTCGGGGGTGATCCCTACAAGGTATGTGAGATCACATAGTGTTGGGTTAGTTCACCCACATGTCAATCTTGTTTTCAATACAGCGAATTTAGGTTATTTGAATGCAAAGAAAGTGAGTTCTTGAAGAACATTGTTGAAAATTCGTTGAGTTCTTGATGGTTGTGTTGTTGAAGTCTCTTGTTGATTTGATTTGTCTTTCCGGGTGAACTTTCGAGTCAAATCTGTTGTATGTTGAGGATAATATGATCCTAAGTGTTTGGGGAAGGAACCATTGAGGTTTAGAGGGTTTAGATTAAAAAATGGAAAAGAAAAATCGTCAAAAACCTGGGGAAGGGGGTAGGGCGTCGCGCCAGCCAGCGCACCCCAAAAGGGGCTCTGAAGTTCACCCCTTGGGGCGACGCGCCAGCCAGCGCGCCCCAGCTGGTCCTCTGAAGTTTGAGGGCTGGCGCCCCGCGCCTCTCAGAGCACCGGGGACGCCAGTTCTCCTTATTCTTCCCCCACCTTTTCGTACTAGTTCCTAAGTGATGTACCTATGTTTCCTAGTTGATTCTAACACTCTAAGGTACATCTAAACATCATGAAATCATCCATAAACATGAGATCATGAACCTTGAATCCATAATCCAATTCTAGGAAAGTTAAGATCAAAGTCATAGAGGCTAAGAGTCAAAGTTTAGAAGTTAAGGAGCAAGTCAAAGCAAAGTTTCTTAAAGTTTTCAAGAGTCTTTAACAAACGTTTTACCTTCATTTTAAGGCTCAAGTTTTAAGTTAAGCAAAGAGTAAACTTGAAGTTCATTTCTTCAAAAGTATATGGGGACTAAGTATTCCCAAAGAGATTTAAAATGTTTTCACATTTAAATAAGAACGGAAACTGAGATTTTCAAAGAGCCTTCGGGCAAGTTTTTAGAAAAAGTAATCGCTTTCTAAATGAAGCAAGAGGGGAAACTTTGATTTCCAAGATAGCCTTTGAGCTAAGTTTTTTAGCACTAATCTCAAACCACAGAAGAAGTATGTTTTTAAAACATAAGAGCCCGTATATCTTGGGAGTAGTATTGAGCACCGAATTGGGGATGAGCATGAGTTTAGATAGCTCACGTCACCATAGAATCATGTAGCCACCATGGGTAGAAAAGGGTCATACTTTTTAGATGAATCATTTTCGCTATAGACTAGTGGATCCATTAGGCAGTTCAGGTTCTATACCTTTGGCCGGGTATAAGATGCGCTGGCAGCGTAAGGTAGATCGATGTATCATCACTATAGCTCTTATGTGATGATTGTCGGTTAGAGAAACTCCCACAAAAGTTATTGTATTTTTATATACATCAGTTTATTGTATTTTTACATACATTTCAGAGTTATGTTGTATCCTTGTACATACACAGAGTTGACATCATGTTTTTAAACAACTTTTCTTTATACTGCACTTGTTTAAACTGCTTTATATTGAAATGAGTTCAGTTAAGTATTCATGAGTTGAGAAGAGCCAAGGTAAGTGTTTCTTTCAGATTCTCTTTCCAGCCTATGTTGTTTTAACATTCCAACTCACATACTCGTACATTCAATGTACTGATGCCGTTTGGCCTGCATCTTATTATGATGCAGACACAGGTAATTAGGATCGGCATTCCAGCGCACCGTTGATCCAGTGAGCAGTTCAGAGTCAGTCGGTGAGCCTCCTTGCATTTCGGAGGATCTATTTTCATTTCTTTCTAGTTAGTTCATTAGGATGTTGTGGGGTTTGTCCCAACATCCATCTCAGTTGTTTTAGAGGTTTCATAGATAGTCAGATGTTAGTCCTTTGAGTCTTTTCATTATCATTTCTTATTATTAAGACTTGGGTTGCCACTTTTGGCCAAGTTAAATGTCTAATCTTTAAAACATTCTCAGTTATTTTATTATCAAGTCCAGTTAAGTTCATTGATCATTATAGATATGAATATTGTCTTCCGCTGAGTTAAGTAAGTCAGACCAAGGGTTCGCTTGGGGCCAGAAATGGCTTTCGAGTGCCAGTCCCGCCTAGGGTGTAGGCTCAGGGCATGACAATAATGATAAAGAATTAAAAGATATTTATAAAAGATCTGTTTCTCAACTCAAATGCAAATTAAAGATAAGTGAGATAGTGATTAAAATTTTATTTTTAATTCAAATTGAAGATAAGTACGATTATGATAAAGAATAAAAATAAAAAATAAATAAATATATATATATATATAAATATATATCTTCAATTTAAATTTATGAAAAAAAATATTTTTCAACTAAAATTTAAATTGCAAAAGAATTATATCAGAAATCAAAAAAAATATTTATGTTCAACTTATTTTTAATCCTATCTAATTTACGGAATACATACTCCGACCATGCTGGTAATAAGTATAGAGACTTTGTCTATTAAAACTTATAATCATAGTCTCCATACTAATCATAGCATGATCAGTGTATGTCTTTTGATTTAGATTCGCTCAGGCTCAATTCAACTCAGTATGATATGAAGTTTGGTTGAGTTTTTCCCGTTTGTATTTTTCCTCTTGTCTATTAAAACTTTTCTTGTTTGTAATTTTTCCTCTTGAATTAATAATAAAATGTCCTTGAGTTGTTTTTAACTTTCTTGAATTAATAATAAAATGTTCTATATGCATGCATTTCCAGAGATCACCAATGCTTTACCAATCTAAAAACATTGGGAATTTATCAAGAAATATACCCCCTCCTTCGTAGTCCGTATAGAAAATAATTGATCCTTTTTATAAGCAATTTTTTAATTTCAACTTTGAACGGAAAAGGATCAAAATTACTCTTGAACTATTCGAAAAGATTTTAAAACTCTTCCATTATTCATCCTTTTGGTCCATTTATATCCACTCTTAAAACTAAGGAAAAATTATGGAACAAGGAAAAAATGTCAACGTATTTATGAAAAATATAGCTACAGTTTAGAAAAATTACAATAAACCACTATATGTCGGTTTTATAGCAAACTATCTCCCTTTTCTCCCCTTCTCTTGCCCATTAATAAGAAGAAATTCATTCAAATATATTATGTATCAATTGTATTCAATCAAATATAAGTTGAGTTTTTTTTTTATATCAATTGTGTTCGAAAAACTATTTTTGTATTTTGTATCAAATGTATTTGTATTCATATGAGTATAATATGCATTCTTATTATGTATCAATTATATCCAATCAAATATAGATGAGAGATTCGTATTCTATGTCAATTGTATTCGAAAAACTAAATTTGTATTAAATTGTTCCAAAAGGGCAACAAAATTAATTATCAAACCAAAAGGGCAACTTTGTTTGACGCCGTTAAAATTCGTTTAAATTAGGATATCCGCCGCAAGGCGCGGAACCCCATGCGACATGAAATTTTTATTGATTGTATTCATAGGTTCGGTTGAATAAGTAACGAGATGACAATCACCATGCAACTGAGACACAAATGATGATTGAAGCTCAATTTCCATGGGGTTGAATCCTAACAGGGAGACCATTGAGAGGTACAGGTGATGATTGATAAATAATTTTTTCATGTGGAACCAATTTCTCTAACTTGAAATTTGTAACAACATTATACATAAAAACAAGAATTTCCAATCTTGCATATTCTTTTCCTGGACACATTCTTGGTCCTCCACCAAATGGTACAAAAGTGTATGGTGCTGGTCCACTTCCTTCAAATCTACAAGGGTCAAATTTTTCTGGCTCTGGAAAATATTTTGGATTTTTGTGTGTTGAATACACATTCCAAAATGTCTGTCCAATATATAAACATAATTAGAAAACAAAATTAATTGAGTTTAAGTGACCATCTGAAATATTATCTCGAAACGTACCTTCCATCCTTTTGGTATAGTAAATCCTCCAAATGTGAAGTCAGTAATTGCTTCTCTAAAAGCACCTTGAGCTGGTGGCATTAGCCTTATTGCTTCACATGCTACATTCCATGAATACTTCATTTTCTGGATATCATCCCAATTTAGCAACTCACCTTCACCTTTTGACTTTGCAATTTCCATTTGTTCTATTCCAAACACACATACACACAAAAAAAATAAAAGGATATGTAAGTCCTTACAGCGCACTATTTAAAACAAAGGTTTTTTTTTTCACAACAAATTAGTTAGAAAATTTGTACCATAAAACATGATTTTATCACTCATTTCTCACTCAACCAACTCACAAGAAAAATGCTCAGTAAGTGATCTGATTATGTAAATAATTTTTATCTGTGAGTGCATAAAACTACTAAAACCATAAAGAATTAGTACCTTTATAAACCTCGTTGAAGATATTTGGAAGCTCAGCAAGATATTTCAAGACAAAAGTGATAGCAGCACTTGTAGTATCATAGCTTGCAACAAGTGACCCTATAATATTATTGTAAATCTCTGCATCATTCATAAATTGACCATTTTCATCACTAAAACTTGTAAGTTGAGACAACAAGTCATTACTATAATTATTTTTCTCATTGATCTTCCTCTCCTTAATAATCTTCATAAGCTCCTCACGTACCATTTTCCCCCCTTTTATCGCTCGATTATAAGGCGTACCGGGTAAATTAATTGGCACGGTAAACATCCCGGACGTTAAAAGAAAGAAAGGGTCCGATAACTTTTTAACGTGCCGAAAATCCTCTATTGATAAGAGTAATTTGCAAGCTAAGCTGAAAGTATATTTTTTGACTAGAGGGTAGATTTTGACTTCTTTGAAAGGGACCCATTCTTGTTTTAAGTGATCACGAGCCATGGAATCCATAAAAGGGATGTATTGTTTCAGATTTTCGGGTTTTAGGATCTCAAGAAGGAATCCACGATTTGAAAGAGCGATTTTTTTAATAGAATTTTGAGATTGAGATTGAGTTGGGCAGAGGAGTGGTTTGGTTAGAGACTGTGGCCACCATGTGGTAAGAAGTTTGTTTTCATTCAAAAACAAGAACTTGTTACCACTAGAGCCACAGAAAATCGCGATTTTTTCTCCGAAGAGGGAGGTTTTAAAGACTTGTGATGAGTATTTTTTCATTCTTTCATGGATGAATTTTTCTGGGGATGATGAGTAAGCCATGTCAATGTTTTCTCCAAGAATTGGCCATCCATTTGAGCCTGGTGGAAGATTTGTGTGTTTGTTGGAGTAATTGCCTTTGAGAATGAAGAAAATGAGACAGAAATGTAAAGAAGTGCAAATGCTAGTGAATAAAGAATAAAGGGATCCATTTTTTGAGATAGTGTCTTTACACAAATTCATTTTATAGGACTATGAGTGTGTACAAAATCAAATCGAAAATTGAATCAAATCGCAAATTGAGTCAAATTGAAGAAAAACTCGACTAATGGTTTGGTTTGAGTTGATTTGGTATTGAAAAAAAAATCCGACTATACTTGGGTTGGTTTGGTTTTAACTAAAAAAAAAGTCAACCCGAGACCAAACCAACCTGACATTATTTATATAATTTTTAAAATTTATTTTATACATAAAAGTATTTACTTTGATGTAATTTCTAAATATTACTTATACGTTTTCATAATTTTTATCTTTTAACATATTTTTTCAAGTTTTTTGAGACTTAAAATTTTGAATGGTCCAATAAAGGTTATAGTCCATAGATATTAGTAACTCTAAAAAAGTTCAATTCGAAATCAAATCAATACTAATACTAACAAAATAAATTAATTCAACACTAAGAATGACAATAATGTTGAATATTTGTTCTTTAGTTTTAAATTGGTTTAGACATTTAAAATACAAAATCTAATTTTAATTTTTCTTTAATGCTTAATCATGTAATCAATACTTATTTTAGCATGATTTAGTACTTTTAAATTATGATTATTTTCATTATGATTTATCGATTTGCAATATTTATTTTATATGATTCCATTATTATTTTTTATTGAATATTTTAGTATCATCACTAATCTCATATTTTGTGTTATTTTATTAACAAACACCTTAGATAGTTGTATTTTGGTGGAACTAAAGAAATATTTGGAGCACAAGTTAATTATATGTTTGTATGAATACTTTACCGGAAAAATCCAAAAACCTGATGAAAAAAAATCTGAGGTTTATTAGTTTGGTTTGATTAAAAAATTCAAAAATTCGACACAAATGATTTGGTATATGAAAAACCCAAAAAAAATCCAAATTTTATTACTTTGGTTTGGTTTATAAATTTAAATTTTTTATACAAATGGTTTGGTTTGATATTTGAAAAATCTGAACCAACCCGGTCATGTACACCCCTAGTGTTCAATATAAAAGAAAATATATTTTTTTAATTTTTTTCATCTTTAATCTTGTAGGTCCCATTTCCACCACCCCACCCTCCTTAGTCCTTTCTTTCACTTCACTTTTAATCAGTTTCGAATTCGAGTTCTGAATATAATTTTTTTTAAATAAGAAGCGTTTCTTCAAATTGACCCTACGCAGCATGAATTCAAAATAATTGACGAGAAAAATAAATTAGTCTAACCCATCGGTGGCCCCTTAAAGTTGGCACCATGTTTCACTTAAACATCTTAACTGAGTTTTGTTCATTATAGACACCTTATGTAGGGTTCCGTTGTGTCATGACAGTTTTTTAACAATCATCCAAAAATACAAAGTGTGCGTAATACACTTACCGATGACGTATCAAAGTGACGAATTAAACAAACACACATGTCATATATGTAAAAACAATTCTAAACTAATGACTTTTAAGTAAAAAGAAATTCATCACTTCTAATTTTCAAGAAACTCACCCTTGTCTTCTTCACCCAACCAACCTAGGCGTCTTCTCCACCCCATCCATCCCAATCCCAATCGCTCCTCTACCCCCACTAGATCGTCCATCCTCTTTAACCCCACCCATCCCAACCTCAACTCATTTTTCACTCTATCGTCTTTTCAAGAAACACTTGCAAAATAATTTAATTACATTGAAAAAATTAATTTATAAAAGCACAAATTTTTCTCTTCTTTACTTCTAAAAAAATCAGTTATAACTAACAATGGAAGATTTTTTTTTTTTTTCATTTATCATAAGTTTATAGGATTCAAATATGTGAACAAGAAATAGAGTAATTATTTCGTGGCACTGAAATTTAATTGTTGGATCTAAAGAAACAAAATGAGAAGAAGATGATTGTGGTGGTGATTTTCAGATCTCAAAAATTAAAAATTGCTTCAATTTTAATAAGATTAATGGCGATGATGCAGCGGCGGTGGGTTGATGGTGTGTGGTGGATGAGATAATCACAATGAAAGAGGGAAGAAGATGAACAGTGTTTAAAAATAATTTGTTGGCCTGAAAAAAGCTCTTCACGCATTGACTTTGAGTGTATTACACTCACCATGTCAAAATGACACAACGAGAGGTTTAAAATGAACATCTCCCAGTTGAGGTGTCTAAGTGAAACTTCATGCCAAATTTAGGAGCCACCGATGAGTTAGGCAAAGAAATTATGTTCTATCTAGATAGATAGAACTAGTCAAAATAGTTGGGCATGGTACCCGCCTGCCTAATAACTGTTGGGTTATGAAGGTGATTAGGACGTTATGCGAAAGCTTATAATTTGCAAATCATATGATTGATAAATCAGATGACAAAAACTTAAACTAAAATCAAAATATTATTATATGGAATTTGGCCAATTGGCCTACATATTAAAAACTAATAAAAAACATTAAAAATGTAGAGAGAAAATCTCCCCATAAACAAAAGCCTCTAAATGACTACATTGTGGATGTTCTTGTGTTCTGCTAAGAGAATATGGATCTTCAATTTATAGATCTCCAAACTTTTCCTCTAAGGAAATAATAAAACAAATATGGAAGAAAATTATATTTTTCTTTCATGAAAAGTAAAAAACATTTATGGTAATGTTTTGTCTTTTCTTTTAGAAAAAAATAAACTTCAAATAAGATAAGAAAATCAGGACAAAACTCTAACAATAACATCAATAAAGTTATCATCCATTAGTAAAAAGGATAATTAATTAAAATAATTTAGAAAAAATATATGTTGGGATCTACAATTTTTTTTTAAAAACACAGCAAAGGTAAATAATGTTTTTTTTATATTCTTCCTTTATAGCAACTACAAAGTCCGTTTTTGTCTCCTGATATTTATTTTTATTTTTTATATGATTTTATGACTCATTCCTTATAGAATGTCATAGAAATATATTTTTATTTAATTGAAAAATAAAAAAATTAATACTTATTATATTGAAGAAGGTTATAGTTTGTCAACTTTCTCTTATTTGTAGGAGTTTTTCAAATTTAGCCGAAAAATGTTTAACAAGAAGTGCAACATTAAACATATGCTATTGGTATAAAAAATTATAACCTTATTCAAAATATCTCTTATATTTCCTTCGATCGAATAACTTTATGCGATATTTAGATAATATTAAACAAAGAACTACTCAAACATAAAAATAAACTCTAAGTTATTAAAAAAACTATTTGTATATAAAGACAAATTGCAACTGTGTGAGCAAAGAAAGAAAATAAAATCATAGGAGGTAGTGGTGAATCAACTTTTATATTATTAGATCATGAAAATAATTAAATATTGAGTTTTAAATTATTTTTTTCGGAAACATAGTGCTTTGTAGTTTACTTTTTGTAGTGTTCGAAAAAAATTACATTAGTCTAAGAATTTTTTAAAAAAAATAAAAAGGTCAAAAGTTTAGCCAAATATCACGCGCATGTTTAACAGAAAATAGGAGCGTAAAACTCATATATATTTGGTTAAGATTGGGTTGAAAATATCTTTAAATTAAGTGAAATTGAATTTAAAAAGGGAATTTTCGCATATAGCCACTCAAAATAATTTAATTAGACTTTATAGCTATAGTTTGTTAACCATTCGTAGCTACATGTTAGGGGAGGAGTTAGGAGAGCGAGAATGTGAGAGGAAGGAGAGAGGTGAGCGAGATTGGGAGAGGCGAGTGAGAGAGACAATAATTTGTATAATTGGCATCTCGTTTGTATAATTTGCGGGTACGTTTGTATAATTCGCTTATATTTGTATAATTGAGTAATACAAATTCCGAAATTATACAAATATGATAAAACTCAATATAATGAATTTATACAAACATAAACATCTGAACTTTAAACAATTATACAAATTATACTATACAAATTACATTATACAGATTATATTATACAAAATTCGAAAACTACATGTTTATACAAACTTTAAAAAACTATACAAAAGAGATTGAATATATAAATTATTATTTTTTACCCCACTCCACCACCTCCTCCACGTACCCCCCCCCCCCGAGACAATCCCCAATCCTTTTATAAATTATTTTTAAAAAAATTCATACTTCACCCTCTCCCCTCCCAAAAAAAAAAAACCACCCACTCATCCCCCACCCCCCAAAAAAATTGGTATTATTTTATTTTTAAAATAATAAAAATTCTACCCCATCCTATTTAACCCTCCGCTCCTAATTTTTATTTTTATTTTACATTTTTCTCATTTTGTGTTAGATATGTACGTACATTTATTTTTAGAAAAAAAAATTATGCTAGTGTACGAATATAACATAAATAAATACCACACCATGAATATGAGAGTGGTATAAAAGAGAGAGGTGTATTTCTCAAACTAAAAAGAGTTAGTTTAGGTATAAAACTCACACTCTCAACCGTTTATGTATGAAACTAAAAAATAAAAGGTATAGTTTAAGTGTTCTTTTGACACTTATCTGATTTTTTTTATTTTCAATATTTATTTCAAATGTCATTTAATTGATATTGGCATATCTCCACTTTTTTATAGTGTCAAACTTCCCCTAAATCTGTCAAAATTTAACAAACTCATCCTCTGTCAAGCTAAGGTCAAAGGTGTGCCAAACAATAGCTAAGGTGTGCCGAACCCTAACACAACTCATTTATTATTGTACTAGTCAATAATAAAATCGATCACCAATGGTTTACCAATCTAAAAATATTGGGAATTTATTAGGAAAAAATTAATTAAATGACAAATTAAAGATTTTTTATTACTAGTACGGACAAGATTTTTTGGTTTTTTCTATATATAACATTAGGTTTTTAAAATTCTTAAGTATTTCCTTTTAATTAACTAATATTCTTTCCATAAATATAATATTTTGTAACTCGCAGAATATATTGATTCCCTAATTTTTTCCAAATCAGTTAAAAAGATCTCTCCTTCCTAAAATATCTCTCTCCAATATTTTCTCAACCTAATCTTCTTCCATAATTCAAGAAAAATAATTGCTCCTAATCTTTTTCCAAAAAAATAAATCTCTCTTCTTCCTAAAATATCTCCCTTTAATAATCTCACACAATTTTCTCCTTTTATATATTCATACGATTTTTTTTCTTAGATTTTTCAAACACGATTTTTTCTTCCTCTTCCCTATTTGTCTTCTATACAATTTGTACGCTTTTATCCATGATTTTTAATTTTTTTTTTAAATCTTGAATAGTAACAATTTTTTATTCAGTATAAAAGATGCTAGTGTTCATTCAATATATTCAATCTTGATTCAATACGGAAATAGAATACATAATTCAAACGGATATCATAGTGTATGAAATTCGTATACAAATTGTATCAATTAAATATCACAATTCATAGATACCAATTTGTATACCCATTTCATACACTAAAATAGTAATAAAATATAAAAATAGACGATCACCTATTTGCATACCAACTTTCATATACATTATACATATTTCATACATGAAATCACTTTATAAACCCGATTTCATTCATTATATAATCTAAAGTATATCTCCTAAATTGGATATCACAATCCATAAATATTAATTTGTACAATAACTCATAAATAATTAATAAAATATAAAATTTATTAAGCATCAATTTTTATAGTCATTATATACATTGCATATAAAACATGTTTGTGTATAACTAATATAAAATGATTAAGTGAACCAATTTGTATATTTATTTCACCATATTATTTATCTATCCATTCTTTATACATATAGTTTCATATTATATATGTTTACGTTCAAAAAGTATTATATATCTATTCCATATAGTGCATAATAAAAAAAATCTTTGATACCCGTTTTAATACCAAATGAAAATGCTAATAACTCAACATAAATATCAATTTGTGTATGTAATGGGTATGGAATTTCGAGTATTATTACTTTTGAAGAGAAATGTAATATTAAAATTCCTAAATTGTAGTTAGATAATCACCTTGATAACTGTCATAAGAAATCATATCTTTTATTTTCTCTTTTCAATATTAAATACGAAAATAAAAATAAATTAAATAAATTAATTTGAATCTGTAATAAAGTTGTTGTATTATTAATTACTAATTAATCATCATCATATATCATCATATCATATTCATATATTTTATTATTATAAGTGGGAAGCTCTTAACCTCAAAGTTGGATTACCATTTTGTCCTTATCTTACCCCTAAAATAAATGATATATTAATATCTATTTATTTAAATAAATATTAAGTAATAGTTATATTTAAATTCATGCATCAACCAAGATGTTAATGCAATCATATATTCATGTACCTCGACTTAATGCAAGATCTTACATGTGGGTAATGAAGAGTCTAATAACCTTTAATTTTAATTTGTAAGATAAGTGGGGGTAATGAAGAATCTATCAAAGACACTCACACAACATTAGTTATATTTCCTTCTTTCATCCAAATTTGTGCTCATCTTTCATTCTACATTAGGTTAGTCTGCATAATTTGTAAAATTTTCATTACCAATTTGTAATTGTAAGAATTCTTATCGATTCATATATTTGTATTCTTTAAAATTTCATATTAAAATTTCATGCATATTCATCTTCTTTTTGTTGAGAAATATGTAAATTATCATAGTTACAAGATGAATATTCTCAATATAAAGTTGTAAGTGAATTTTTATTTTTCGTATCTCCATCTTTTTGAGTTTTTAAATATAATTTCGTATTTGATTACTATATTTTTATATTCTTCATTTCTTCTATCTTTAGGATATAAATATAATCAACGTAATCCCAATTTATATTTATAATTAATTGTTTTGAGGGTAAGCATGTTAAATCCCGCAGAATATTTTCACAACTAGATCCGTAAAAGAGTAAGTCTTTGATAAAGATTTATAGTTATGTATTTTTCGTTGTTTGATAATCATTTATCTTTTTAAAATAACATTTTGTACTTTTTCCTTTTTATATGTAATTTCAAATGTTTATAAAATCCATGTAATTAACTATTGTAGAGAGGTACAAAAATTAGTGCACAAGTAAAAATAAAATAAAAAATAATGTAAAGTAATTGAATTTTATCGTATTAGAATTCATATTTAATTTTTTTATTCCACCAAGATGATTTATATTTCACCAAAAAAAGTTCTCTTCTCTCTCTCTCTCAATCGAAATATGGCATGAATAGCAACCATGACTGCTTTGCCCTCTCCCCAACCTATGGTTGTGTGAGAGAAAAACGCCAACTCTAATACAAGTTGTACATATGTTTCGTCAATTATCGAGAATCAACAATATACTGAGAAATCTCTCAAACCAGTTAGTCTTTTACGTGGAGAACCCACAGTGATTTTTGACTCCAAATTAAAGACCTTGAAACGTTTATCACAGAGGAGAATCTAAAATACGCTCTCATAGCCAAATTATCACATGAAAGGCCTGAACTTCCAGATTTACGAAAAATATTTCCCCAACAATTAGGATTTAAGGGTGAATGTAACATTGGGTTATTAGAAAGTCGGCATGTGCTGTTGCGGTTCACTTTGAAGGAAGATTATATTGCAATCTTTTCAAAAACTAGCAGGTCGATTAAGTTTGCTAGTACCGTTATACCGTTCAGAATCCAAAAGTGGACTCATTCCTTTAGTCCTAGGGAAGAAACCTCTATTGCAATGGAATGGATTTCTTTCCCAAGTGTTGAACAAAGTCGCAGGCTTACATAAAGAAATATGTCGTGCATATTCTCTATTCATTGTACTAATACATGTATTTATACAACAAAGAATAAACCTAGAATTCTATTTTAGGTAGAATACATATAAAAAAGCAGCAAATAAATATTTCTAAAATAAAACTTCCTAGAAGTGTAGTCTCTTGTCGTCAATAGTCTTCCTCAAGTTGGTGCATAGATTTCTGTCATGCCCAACTTGTCAATTGCTTCATGAAATTTTTTTCTTGGTACTGCTTTTGTAAGGACATCTGCGAGTTGGTTTATAGACTTCACATATGGAAACTGGATGATCTTCTGATCAAGTTTTTCTCTAATGAAATGACGATCCACTTCGACGTGTTTAGTGCGATCATGTTGCACTGGATTTTGTGCTATTTGAATTGCAGATTTATTATCACAAAACAACTTCATAGGTCTAGCACTTTCAACTCCATGATCACGCAGAACTCTTTGGATCCATAATAGTTCACATAAACCAGGCGTCATACCTCGAAATTTCTCTTCTGCACTTGATCGAGAAACGACTTTTTGTTTCTTACTTCTCTAGGTAACAAGATTACTTTCAACAAATGTGAAGTAACCTGAAGTCGATCTCCTGGTTGAGCGATCTCCAACCCAGTCAGCATTGGTGTAGCCTTCAATAATTTGTGCTTCATTTTTTGTGTACATCAACCCTTTTCCAGGAACATTTTTCAAATACCTTATAATCCAATGGACTGCATTCATGTGTTCTATACTTGGAGCTTGCATAAACTAGATCACCACACTTACTGCATATGCAATATCCGGTCTAGTATGAGTTAGATAGATAAACTTCCCCACTAGCCGTTGATAACAAACTTTGTCTGTTAATTGTTGCACAGAAGAAATTCCAAGTTGTTGGTTCATCTCCATCGGTGTTTTAGTTGGTTTGCAATCAAGCATTCCAGTTTCTGTCAATAAATCCAATACATACTTCCACTGGGAAAGAGAAATTCCCTGTCTCGACCTTGACACTTCAATACCAAGGAAATATCTCAGTTGTCCTAAGTCTTTCATTTCAAACTTGGTCGTTAAGTATTGTTGTAGTTTCTCCATTTCTTCGGGGTCATCACCAGTTAATACCATATCATCTGCATATATAATCAATGTTGTTATCTTTCCCTCATTTTGTTTAATAAACAAAGTATGGTCAGAGTTACTTTGCAAGTAACCAACAGACTTCATCTCTGAAGCTAACCTCCCAAACCAAGCTCTATACTGTTTTAGCTCGTAAAGTGATTTTTTCAGTTTGCATATATTGTCTTTATGCATTGTTCCTTGCTTAATGCCTGGTGGAAGCTCCATGTATACTTCTTCCTCCAAGTCACCATTTAGAAAGGCATTTTTTACATCAAACTACCGTAAAGGCCAATCTCTATTCACTGTAATAGATATAAGAATACAAATAGTATTGAGCTTGGCTATTTCTGACGAAAATTGGAAAAAAAATTGAAATATTATTAATTCGAGATGAAAGTAGTATATATTAAATAATACATATTTTAAAATATTATATTACATTTAAAAATAATTATCAAGATTAGACATTTAATTAATGACATTATATGTAAAATAATATATTAATTAGAAAATAATAATTTAATATTGAAAAAAATGAAAATTGTTTGAATATTTAACTCTCTAAAAATGAAGTATGGAGTCTAAAATAAAGAGGGTTGAAGTGTTCATTCTCTGTTTTACTCTCCAAATATAGAGAATGGAGAGTAAAATAAATGTGGATTGGAGATGGTCTGAAGGTGAAGTTTTCTGTTTGTACATATAATTTTGGATTTTTAGGTTTATTTTGTTTTTCTCCATAAATATTAAAATTTCATTAATTGTGAAAATCATCATTTTTTTTCTCAATTTTATACTACAAAGTTATCCAATGAGCAACCATAGCTGAGTTCAGCGTCAAAACAGACTCTTTTTAGACACCATATATCAAAAGGGATCTTTTACATAGTACGGACAGTCTCTTTACACCGAAGATGATCAGTCTTTTTATAAAACTTAAAATGATGAGTATTTTTAATAAAATATTTAAGTTTTATATTTTTAAGAAAATAAAAATCATAATTTCAAATTTCAAATTATGACCGTATCACACTAGTTCCATATCACCACAATCTGAAATCATGATTTTAGTATCTGTCAATTCACTAGTTCAAAAAGTATTTCTTTGTCATGATGTAAAATGAAATGGAGGGACCAATCTTATATTGTCCATTCGAAATATATTTAAATAATCAATATTGATTATTATTAAAATAAGTAATTAATTTAAAGGTAAAAGTCTTTCTAGTGTAAGGAGCACTATCAATCTAATAGAGTGAACTCAAATAAATCGATTAGCTTGTGTTGTGTATTAAAAAAGATGCTTATGCACCCATCAAATGGTTTATGTAAGGGGACACGATTGATTTGTAAAAGTTTTGACAACAATGTCATACACACGAACAACAAAACAATATGCTATAAAGCAAGTGTTTATTACAAAAATATCGTTATCACCCAGAGAATGAAGGATATCCATTTAAATTCATTTGGAAGCAATTCTCAATACATCTATATTTTGTAATGATAAAAAAAATAAAAAATTAAAGCGTGTATGGTAAAACAATCTCAAATCTTGGATTATATCTCCACAACATGTTTTATCGCATGCCCAATTATACGTAGCACTTTCAAAGAAAATTTTAATGGTCATGATGAAAGTATTGGTTATGACAAAACAGCCAGATAAACGATCATGGACATACATTAAAAAAATCGTATATAAGGAAGTATTAGGTGAGATACGATTCACTTTTGAAAAGTGTCATTGTCATGCAATTGGGAAAAATAACATTACAGAAATGTTAACGAAAATTTTATTGATTGTATTCATAGGTTCGGTTGAATAAGCATCGAGATGACAATCACCATACATATTGTGAGACACAAATGATGATTCAAGCTAAATTTCCATGGGGTTGAATCCTAACAGGGAGACCATTGAGAGGTACAGGTGATATGATTGATAAATAATTTTTTCATGTGGAACCAATTTCTCTAACTTGAAATTGGTAACAACATTATACATAAACACTAGAATTTCCAATCTTGCATATTCTTTTCCTGGACACATTCTTGGTCCTCCACCAAATGGTACAAAAGTGTATGGTGCTGGTCCACTTCCTTCAAATCTACAAGGGTCAAATTTTTCTGGCTCTGGAAAATATTTTGGATTTTTGTGTGTTGAATACACACTCCAAAATGTCTGTCCAATAAATAAACATAATTAGAAAACAAAATTAACTGACTTTAAGTGATCATCTGAGATATTATCTTGAAACGTACCTTCCATCCTTTTGGGATAGTAAATCCTCCAAATGTGAAGTCAGTAATTGCTTCTCTAAAAGCACCTTGAGCTGGTGGCATTAGCCTTATTGCTTCACATGCTACATTCCATGAATACTTCATTTTCTGGATATCATCCCAATTTAGCAACTCTCCTTCACCTTTTGACTTTCTAATTTCCATTTGTTCTATCCCAAACACACACACACAAAAAAGAAGATATATAAGTCCTTAGAACGTATATATTCACCGTTAGTATAAAAACAACGTAGGTTTACTATCAATATAGACAGTAAAGTGTACACAGACATATTACTCTTACCTCGTGGAGGCAGAGAGGTTCTTTTCGAGAGACTCTCGGCTTAGATGGCAATCATAAGGTAATTATAAATAAATCTTAATTTTAAGCATTATTTGATAACTTCATAAAAATAGTAAGTCATTAGCTTGTTATTTCATATTGATAGTGTAATAAAATCTTTAAAATTGTCAGTCATTAACTAACATATATATTTAAGTTATATACATCAGCAACGCAATGAAATGAATTTTTCATATCATTTATGTAATTTAACATGTTATAATAAATACTCACTATTTGTTTTAGATTACAAATCAATTTACTATAAGAATAACTAAAATTATCAACGAAAAAATTGGTTACCAACAAATTAGGATCCCTTGATAAACGGAATCTAATTAGTTAAAGTTACCTATATAATTATATTTTATGTGATCTTTTTATCTGCATGTGCATAAAACTACTAAAACTATAATGAATTAGTACCTTTATAAACCTCGTTAAAGATTTTTGGAAGCTCAGCAAGATATTTCAAGACAAAAGTGATAGCAGCACTTGTAGTATCATAGCTTGCAACAAGTAACCCTATAATATTATTGTAAATCTCTGCATCATTCATAAATTGACCATTTTCATCACTAAAACTTGTAAGTTGAGACAACAAGTCATTACTATAATTATTTTTCTCATTGATCTTCCTCGCCTTAATAATCTTCATAACCTCTTCACGCACCATTTTTCCCCCTTTTATCGCACGATTATAAGGCGTACCGGGTAAATTAATTGGCACGGTAAACATCCCGGACGTTACAAGAACGAAAGGGTCCGATAACTTTTTAACGTGTTGAAAATCCTCTATTGATAGGAATAATTTGCAAGCTAAGCTGAAAGTATATTTTTTGACTAGAGGATAAATTTTGACTTCTTTGAAAGGGACCCATTCTTGTTTTAAGTGATCACGAGCCATGGAATCCATAAAAGGGATGTATTGTTTGAGATTTTCGGGTTTTAGGATCTCAAGAAGGAATCCGCGATTTGAAAGAGAGATTTTTTTGACAGAATTTTGAGATTGAGATTGAGTTGGGCACATGAGTGGTTTGGTTAGAGACGGTGGCCACCATGTGGTAAGAAGTTTGTTTTCATTCGAAAACAAGAATTTGTTACCACTAGAGCCACAGAAAATCGCGATTTTTTCGCCAAAAAGGGAGGTTTTAAAGACTTGTGATGAGTGTTTTTCCATTCTTTCATGAATGAATTTTTCTGGGGAAGATGAGTAAGCCATGTCAATGTTTTCTCCAAGAATTGGCCATCCATTTGAGCCTGGTGGAAGATTTGTGTGTTTGTTGGAGTACTTGCCTTTGAGAATGAAGAAAATGAGATAGAGAGAAATGTAAAGAAGTGTAAATGCTAGAGAATAAAGAATAAAGGGATCCATTTTTTGAGATAGTGTCTTTACACAAATTCATTTTAAAGGACATGGATGTGTAATGTGTTCAATAATGAAAGAATTTTTTTTTTTTTTATTTTTGTTGGTCCCATTTCCACCACCCCACAGGCCCACGTTCCTTACTTCCACTTCACTCTTAATCAGTTTAGACTTTAAGTTCTGAATATGAAACTTTTTTTTTTAATTAAGGATAATTAATTAAAATAATTTAGAAAAAATATATGTTTGTATCTACAATTTTTTTTATAAAAAAAAAACGCAGCACAGGTAAATCACGTTTTTTTATTCCTCCTTTATAGCAACTACAAAGTCCGTTTTTGTCTGCTGATATTTATTTTATTTTTTTATATGATTTTATGACTCATTCCTTATAGAATGTCATAAAAATATATTTTTTAAAAAGTTTTTCAAATTTAGCAGAAAACTGTTTAACAAGAAGTGCAACATTAAACATATGCTAATGGTGCAAAAATTAAAACCTTATTCAAAATATCTCTTATATTTCCTTCGATCGATTCACTTTATGCAATATTTAGATAATATTAAACAAAGAACTACTCAAAAACAAAAATAAACTCTAAGTTACTTTAAAAAATATTTGTATATAAAGACGAATTGCAACTGTGTGAGCAAAGAAAGAAAATAAATCATAGGAGGTAGTGGTGAATCAACTTTTATATTATTAGATCATGAAAATAATTAAATATTGAGTTTTAAAATATTTTTTGTGGAAACATAGTGCTTTGTAGTTTACTTTTTGTAGTGTTCGAAAAAAATTACATTAGAGTAAGAAAATAAAAAAGGTCAAAAGTTGAATATTGAATGTTTCCACAAATATATGTCATTTGCACACAACTTTAGCCAAATATCACGCGCATGTTTAGCAGAAAATAGGAGCGTAAAACTCATATATATTTGGTCGAAAGGGTTAAAAATGTCTTTAAATTAGATGAAATTGGATTAAAAAAAGAGAATTTTCGCACATAGCCACTCAAAATAATTTAAGGCTTTATAGCTATAGTTTGTTAATTACGATTTGTAGCTACATGTTAGGGGAGGAGAATGGAAGAGGGAGGAGAGAGGTGAGCGAGATTGCATTGGGAGAGGGAGGAGAGAGGCAAGCGAGAGAGACAATAATTTGTATAATTCGCATCTCGTTTGTATAATTCACGGGTACGTTTGTATAATTCGCTTGTATGTGTATAATTGAGTAATACAAATTCCGAAATTATACAAATATGTTAAAACTCGATATAACGAATTTATACAAACATAAACATCTGAACTTTAAATAGTTATACAAATTATATTATACAAAATTCGAAAACTACATGTTTATACAAACTTTAAAAAGCTATACAAAAAAGATTGAATATATATGGTGATAAAACTCAAAAACCAAAGGAAATCATTGTCATATTCAAATACAAACTATCGTATACATACAAATCAAACGAAGAATTGTTAGTTGCGAACTATACAAACCTGGCTAATTATACAAACGAGACTAATCATACAAACTTGAACCCATCCCACATAATTAGCAGTTAATGTTAGTCACGAGTGATAATTATAGCAAACTATAATTATGATGACCACTTAAGTAGTATAAATTTGTTTAATCGCATAATTTTCCTATAAAAATGTCTATGTCATTAATTTAAAAAATATCTCTATTATTTATATTTTGATCCTAAAATGTTTCTATTTTACTTTGTCCTTATCCTGATAAACATATGCCATTTTTTGAGCCAAACAATTAACAGAAAGGGTATTCTTTTACCTAACTATTAATGAAGAATATTTTTATTTAATTTCATAAAATTTAAGTATATTTTGACACTTTTCAATTCTTCTTATTTTAATCAAATAAAGAAAAAGAAGATACATTATAAGAAATGACGTAGCTATATATGTTGATAGAAAATAGATTTGATCGAAATGGTTTTGTGTGTTTGTTATTGGAGTAATTGCCTTTGGAGAATGAAGAAAATGAAATAGAGAGAAATGTAAAGAAGTGCAAATGCTAGAGAATAAAGAATAAAGGGATCCATTTTTTGAGATAGTGTCCTTACACAAATTCATTTTAAAGGACTATATGGGTGTGTAATGTGTTCAAATATGAAAGAAAACATTATAAAAAAATGTCATCTTTAATCTTGTAGGTCCCATTTCCACCACCCCAGCCTCCATACTTTCACTTCACTCTTAATTAGTCTTAATTTCGAGTTTTGAATATTAAAAAAATTCTTAATAAAAAATATTTCCTTCAAATTAATTCTACGCGACACAAATTCAAAATGAATGATCTATCTGGATAGATAGAACTAGTCAAGATAGTCGGGCGTGGTACGGACCGACCTAATAAACATCAATAAAGTTATCATTCATTATTAAAAATGATAATTAATTAAAATAATTTAGAAAAATATATGTTGGGATCTACAAAAAAAATAAAAATTAAAAAACGCAGCACAGGTAAATCATTATTCCTACTTTATAGCAACTACAAAGTCCGTTTTTATCTCCTGATATTTATTCCTTTTTGGGAAAACTATCTTATTAATTAACTCTTTCACTCCAAATCAACCACTATCTCTTAATTCTCCCCTCCCATAATTATTACTGATCAATTATGTCTTCTCCTTTATGATTCAAGAATTTCATCGCACAATTTCATTTCAATAATAGCTAATCTACTCTCTTCTTCTCAAGATATCATCACCATGGCCAACAAATTCTCCTGAACCCAAATATTATTCTGTATTGTTCATTTATAACAGAGAAAACTTTAATTCAGAGTGGATCTTGATTGTTTGTCTCCGAAATAAATAGATCTTAGTTTTGATTATGTTATGCCACAACGCAAAAGGATCAAAGGGAGCATTGTAGAGAGTTTTTGTTTGCTAGTGTTCTTCTAAGGCTTTCTTTGGTTACCGTGACATGGATTTGATAGTACCAATATTACTTTTATATAGCCCTTGAAACATGTGTATCCAATAAGTAGTAATCTTAATTAAGATCTGAGTTGTATTTTTAGTAATGGGGTGTCTGACCATGTATATGTATCCACCATTAAATTTCGGATACACTATTTTTAACAACACGATGATATTAATGATACGACAGATACTCTACAGTCGTGATTTGTTCCTAAATTCATGTGTTTCAGCTACATTTCATATTTAGATACACATAATTAAATGTATATGCTTATTATGTATTCGAGATACATATTTTTGGATATAACTATGAAATTTAAATACACATAATTAGATGTATATGCTTCTTCTTTTTGTATATTCCATATTTAAATACACATAATTAGATGTATATGCTTACTATGTATTCGAGATACTTGTTTTTGGATATAACATATGCAATTGATACTTGATACATCAAATTAATACTAGATACATATAAAAGATACATGGAATTAATATTATTTA
>JAJOOH010001117.1:0-73603 GCA_029582605.1 Solanum gracilifrons | reverse complement strand
CAATTTTTCATCACTTATTTCATAACTTTTTCATTCTTTTTTTTTCTTTTCTTCTCTTTTTTTTATATGGAGAGGTTCCATATTTTTCAAAACCGTTGCTCAAAGGGGAAGTTTTCCCAATTCTTGAATTACCTTCTCTTTTCACCACACCCCCAACATAGGATTTTGGCCTAAGTTGGCTATTCCAACAAACCACACTTCATGAGAGTTATGGGTGAATGGATAAAGAGGGGTCACAATTGTTCAAGTTTCTTCCAAGAAAAGGATAAGGATTAAAGGTGGTTCAAACAAGGTATACACATCTCACAAGGTTGGCCACAAAAGAGGTATATTGTCAAATTGTTTCACTGTTTTAAATTTGTTGCCTAAGATCCTTTTGAAGAGCTTGCATCACTTAGTCAACCAGATGTACAGGGTAAATTCGATGTGTCCTCACACATAATATTCAAGTTAAGCTCATCACACCAGTCATTGGCATCAATATCAAACGAGACTCATTCGAGCTAGTGTGCAATATTCATCACAAGAGACTTCATAGTTCACACATTCTCTATGCAACTTTATTTAGCCTTATCGTAGTAGAACATTCACTTTTTTCAATTAAGAGCACAATTCAAGTCATCCGTATTAATCATAACCAATACTTAAATTTGCATAAGAACAACCACAATCACACACAAAAGAGGCGGTACAATTTTTTTCAAAATAGGTAAAAAACCATTTCTATTCAAACCAAGGAGCCACAAGCTAAAATATCCATAAGATAAGATCAAAACACAATTAAAACATAAAACTCAATATATATACAAAATAAATGTAATCACAAAAGGTAGGTTTGGAAATACGTCACCCCACCCACAAAAAGAAAAGTAATTGTCCTGAAATGCAACTAAAAACAAAGAAATCATAAAAACAACAGAGATGGAAGTAAAAAAATATCTTGTCTACTCAGTGGCTCCATCTGTCGGGGCATCAATGCACAGGGTCACAATGTGATCTTGGGTATCAGTGCCCGGGGTAACAGCAACACTGGCTCCACTAGAGACTGCCATGGAAGTCTCTCTGAACGATGTATGAACAGCTGAAGTCACCATTGCCTCCTCAACCCTAGTCAGACCCTCATATGTAGTCTCCTCATGAACACCGAGTTGCTCCTCATCAGTCTCAGCCTCGGACTCTGCAACCACCTCATCAGTCTTAGCCTCAGGCTCTGTAGCTGGAGGCATATCAGAAAAAGATGATATATCTGTATCCATGTCAGGGATCTCCATGGTCTTAAAAATCATCGACATATCTCTGGACTTCAACTGGTCCACATTTTTTCTCAACTCTGCAATTGCTGCCTTTAAGGCTATCACCTTATGAGTGGCTCCCTGACCTCTCTCACACACCTCTATCCTTGCCGTGAGGGCATTAATATACTTTATAAGAGATGTCACATCAGCAGTGAGAGCACTCTCAATCATCCCAGGGATTGTATCCTCTAGCCTGGAGGGACACACATAAGCATAATGGGCTAGATGCCCCATCCGTACTATCGTGGCCTAGGGGAGTAGAGGTCGGGATGCAGCCAAACTAGAAACAGACCTAGGATGCAGGGAAGAAGTAGAAGAACTTGGAGTCATAGAAGGGGAAGTACTAGAGATACCTGAAGGCCCAATGGCCGAAGTAGGCAATAATTCCTCTGCAGGTAGTGTCTTAGTCAACAGCCGGGGATGTATCCACTAGGGCTACCTTCTTTCTCTCAGCCTCATCCTTCAAGTACTAGACCTCAATGCGCCGGAAGTCGGTGGGCATCACTTCTACATATTTCTTCTCATCATGTGGCACCCGGACTCATCTACATAATTCAGTGATCAACACCAGGAATATGAGAGATGTCTGATGCTGCTTGACCCTCATCGCCATCACCTATCTAATGATCATGCCTAAATTGAGTCGAGTCTCATCAATGATAGAGCCAAGATAGGCCGCCTTTGTGTGGTGGAGGATAGACTCATTCTAGGACGGCATTATTCTGCTGCAAATAGACCCAAACAAACACCGCGCTGCCACAGTTAGATCTTTCTTCTCTATGGGAACCCCGACCTCAATCCACCTAGGAAAACTATCTAAAAGGAGAGGAGCCATCCAACTTTTCATGTCCTCCAATGCCGTTGTTTTGATCATATTATGGTAATCGACTGAGGTGTTTTCAATGCATCCCAAAATAGCATTGATGTCATCACTATCGCACTTTACTCTTCTTTCTCTAACAACTACATAGTCGACTGGCTTGAAGGTAGAAATCTTCATATTTCCCTATGGCACCATAGCTCAATAGGCAGTGTAAAACTCTAGAACCCAATTAGGAATGTAAGTGCCCCGGGGTTTAGTAAAAATCACAAACTTGTGGGACTTTTGGGTACGCCATATTTTCGGGTATCGGTCTATCACACCATCTATAGACAACCGCTTCTCCTCAATGATAGTCTACAGTCCCTCAACCCTTAGTCTGTTCAGAGACCGGGGAGGGGGACCCTGTGAAGGTGGTGTTGGGACTATAACCTGATTTGGAACTGGAAAAGGAGTAGTGGTCTCAGGCACTCGGATCCTAGATGGATCATGCATCCTATTGGAGGGCAATTCAGCTCTCCGAGCCGATAAAAATTGATCATCCTCAGAGACAACATCCTAAGGATCCTGGTGTTCCCCCTCACTTTCAAAAGTTGTGAGGTGAGTCACGTATACTCCCTCACTATCAGATCTCACCTCCGGTAACTCTATTTTGGGGGACTTTCCCTTTCCTTTGCCTTTCCCACCCATGGTAGAAAGTTTAGTCATCTTTTCTTTGGATGCTACTTCATCCTCATTTATTATGATTCCCTTTTCACGCTTGTGGGGAGACATGTCTCGTCACGGTACCTTGGGTCTAGTCATATCTACAAAATACATAAAAAGAGTTAGAAAATACCTAAGAAAAATTGCAGAATTCATGTTGCTGAAAGACTAACCGAACAAGTCGGTGAGTCATTGAGTCACTTAGGCGAACTAGATTGGGCTCACTGAAAGGACTGTCCTAAAATTTCACAGAGAAATTGAAGGTTGGCGATGTTCAGAGCCTTTTGGCGAATCGTCGACATCACTCGACAAGCTCAGACTAGCCTGCCAAATTTAATAGTGTGTTTTAGGGGTTAGGGGCGCAAAGAGGGCGATCAAAAGGGGAGTTTCGGTAAGTCGCCGAGTGAACTCGACGAGCTCAGGCTTCCCGCTAAAAGTTACAGACTCTAACTTCACAAAATTAAGGGCGATCAAGGGGGACGTTGGCGAACCGCCAAACCATTCGGTTAGCTTGACCCAGCTCGCCAAACTCCCCAATGTGCCAAATTTCAACACCAACTGTAGAAATTAAGCCCACAGCCACCAAAACACAGACACACTATTCAATTCACACAAGACCGAATTGACCCATGCCTCCAGGGTACTTAGATTTCTCCTGATTTGGCTAAAATTGGCCATTTGATGACTTTTGCCTTTAAGAATGACATCAAATGCTCCATCATTGGGCAAAGTATATCTTTTAGCATAATTGGGTATTACTTACACTTCACCCAAATAGGCCCAACACAAAATAACCTCAACCCAAAAATTTATGATCATTTTTAACCTATAAATCTCGGGGAATCATCATTTTAAATAATTAAGCAATCTTTCGAACTACTAAATAGGCAATCCAATACATTAGATACAAGTCAAGGACAGTCCCAGCACACAACAACACAATTGTACCAAATGCATTTGAGTTCAACTATTATACTAGAGTTTGGGGTTCAAAAAACCAATCTTTAAGAGGAATGAAGAGTTTGAAATTCTAGGAGGCAATGTATTCCAAATCCGAGCACGAGACCAAGAACGAAAAGCAATAAAAACTGGGAAAATATTGAAAATCTAGAGTGCGGGTGAGAGTGTATGAGGTTAAAAATGAGGGAATATGAATGATTTGAAAATTTAAACCATTTGGTCTTTTAAAACCTTTCAGTTCGCGGCCCTTTAGGCGGTATTAGTCAACCATGCCAAACCACTCGGCGATGCACCAAGTGGTGACCTACCTTGCCCAGTTTTACACGACCCAGATAATTTGAGGGTCCAAATGGCGGACAAAATTGGGCTCGCCAACCAATTCGATGAGTCGCCGATTCAGCCATTGGCCCACCGACTTTTACAGACTTCCACTTCGGATTTGTGTGGGTCCAACGGCGGTCCAAGTTGGGCTCTCCGACCTCTTCGGCTAGTCGCTGACTGGACTCTTAGCTGGCCAACCTGCATATTTGCAAACATATTCTACTTTTCAACCTGCACGATCAACGCCTGTTAATTAAAAACAAACATTCAGCATTAAAAACGAGGGTTGCTTCCGAAGAAGCACCTTAGTTAACGTCATAGCATGATACAAGTACCCACTCAAGATACATTTTTCAGGTTTGCCATAATACCACTAGGCATTCTCCCTTGTTGTCTTCGGTTCTGATGAGATGAAATTTGATCCACATGAGTCTCTAGCTGATTTATCGAGACAGAGTGAGAAATCACTGTTTGGTTGAGAGTCGCAACATCCTCCTTCAATTCCTTTGAACACTTTGTTAAACTCTTCGACTTTGTTGAGTAGCATGAGAGAATAACTACTGTTCGACCACTCTCAAAATCCTTTGGCTTTCAACGCTCATGGGGAGGAACAAACCTATCCTTCCCCTCTCTATTCCATCCTTGGTTGCCTCCCGACTTTGAGTATTTTGTGCTATAAATATCTCCTTGATTGGCTAGGAGGTTTACTTCCTTATTGTACAGCGCTTCAAATTCCATGATATTTTTGGCCAAGGTATCCAGCAGGGTCATCATGTTTTCCATGCTCTGGTCTCTCTCTTGATCATTTATGAATTGTTCTTTCATCATTCTATAAGTGAGAGAAGAGACTTGGTCTTCGTGAATGTACCATGCCATGTTTGTTTTATTCATGCAAATAAGGAGTTGGGACGCTATTGCGTATGGCTGTCACATTATACCCCTCGGAGAGAGTTAGTCAGCCACTCTTCTATTTACCGAATCAAGACCTCTATAGAAAAATTCCAGCAGCAACTTATCTGGAAGTCCATGAGCTGGGGACTGCAACACCAACTTCTTAAACCTTACCCATGTCTCATGGATTTTCTCGCCCTCCAAAACCATTGAACAATTGTGACCCCTCTTTATCCATTCACCCATAACTCTCATGACGTGTGGTTTGTCTGAACAACCAACTTAGGTAAAAGTCTAAGTTGGGGGTGTGGTGAAAAGATAAGGTAAATCAAGAAGTGCAAAAAATTCCCTCTTTGAGAAATTGTTTTGAAAAATATAGAACCCCTCCACATAAAAAAAAGAGAAGAAAAGAAAAAGAAAAAGAATGAAAAAGCTGTGAAATAAGTGATGAAAATTGCAAAAAGAAATGGAATATCCAAAAGTCCATGTGAAAGTGAATAATGGGGTTAATTATGAACATGATCAAAATGTTGAAGAAAAGGAAGAAAGCGATGTTCAGACCACATTTCAAGAGGGTAGCAACCATTGAACCTGAACCTAAATGACCATACCTTTTCACTAATCCCCGTTACAAGCCTTGAAAAGACAATTTTTATCTTGAGTGAGCTGAAACAAATGTTGATTGGAAAATAAGGGCAAACCTATTGGTGAAGTCATGCACGTGTTCATCTTTGTGAGTGTGGGAGTTGTATGTGATTCCGGAACTATTAATTATTAAGAAATTTTGTATGAATATGGAATCATCTTTGTTGTGAGGGCATTTGAATATCTTTGTTGAACTTGAACTTGCATTTGAAGTAAGTATTGTGAACTTGAGCATCTTTGATAATGGTGAGTCACAATTTTTAATCTTTGAGTGCACAACTGATCATTGCATGAGTAAGTTGAGTCTTGTTGTGTACATTCATCTTGATTCTTTTGTAGCACTGTTGGAGACATCCTTATTGAACTGCTAAACTTGAGTTTTACTTAAGGACATGCAAAAGTTTAAGTTAAGGGTGTTGATGAGTCCGACATTTAGATTCATTTAGGACTTTGTTTATATAGATTTAGTGTCCTTAAATACTTGATTTGTACCATAAACTGAATGTTAAATCCTTAATATTCAGGTACATAGATTGAGGACAAAGCAAAGACACTAACAAGCAAAAAGGAACAAAACAAACTAAAGAAATGAACAAAGGCAAGCCTGGTGATCGCCAAGGTCACTTGTCGAATCGCCGAGTGGCTATATCCACCGCCTAAAGTTCCTCAGTGCCAGGCCTGAGGGAAGAGACCAAGTCGGTGATGAAAAGGACCAATCGGAAAATTGCCTAGTAGTTTTGCGAAGCCGAGATCGATCACCAAAAGTTACAGACCTCGAGGATACTGAATGTTAAGGCAGAAAGGAGATGGAATAGGTCAAAGAGCGGCTCGTCGAGTGGTTCAGTGATCCTAACTTACTTCGCCGAATAACCCTTCGTGGATTATTTTTAGCGACTATAAATTAGATTTTTAAAATTTATTTTAGTATCTGTGGACATTGTCTTACAGTTTTGAGCATCTATTTTTATTTTAGAACACTTAGAACTCTTATCTCTATAGTTTTTCATAGCTTTGAAGAATTTGAGAAGTTCAATTTAGAGAATTTGGAAGTGGGTTTTGAAGATTCGACAAATTGAAGCATTGTAAAGACTAAATCACATTTACCCAGTTGATGGATAATCGATTCGGTAATTGTTTTTACCTTTTTATTATGTTAGGCTAAATCTCCAATTCTTGGGGTGTGATCATGTGATTTTAGGCTGAATTACTTTATGGGTATTGCTAAAAAACTAGTTTAAATGCTATTTAAAAGTGATTTTAATCATTAATTGTGGTTTAATTTATGAATTGTAGTTGCAAATGCAGTTCTATATTTGTGTTCTTGGCTTGCTCGAGAGAGAGATTTTAGAACTAAGATTATTGATTGTGGTTTGTGGGTATTGGGTTGACCTGGGTTTATCTCGAGAGAGTGAATCCTAAACCAAATCCCACACAATTAGCTTGAGAGCGAGTGAATGGATTAAGGTGTGGATTGTTCCTCATTGTCATGCTTGTTGATGTTCGAAAGAAATCACCTGATTCGGGGTAGTGGTTCAAGAGAAAACTATCTCCCTTATAGTCCAGCCTACTCACTGATATCTAGTTGTTTACTAGTAGTTGCAATTACCCATATGCCTATATTTTCCTATAATCGATCACACCCTGAGAATCTTTCTCTTTGATGTTATTTAGACTAGTTTGTGACTGTTGTGTAGTGATAATTGCAAATCCAAACCCCCATTTGACATTCGTTTCATCCCTTTGATTTGATTTGTCTTTTTCCAATAATGTTTATTCTTATGGCTGATTAGACCGCATTCATACTTCTTAATTGAATTCTAAACATGTACCACTCCCTGTGGGATTTGACCCAAACTCATTTAGTTGGGTTTTATACTGATTTACGATCGTTGAACACCCAGATTGGATTAGTCTAAATAACAATAAGGAGATAGATTCTCAGGGTGTGATCGATTGTAGGTAAATATAGGAAGATGGGTAATTGCAACTACTAGTAAATAGCTAGATATCATTGAGTAGGCTAGACTATAAGGGAGATAGTTTTCTCTAGAACAACTACTCAGAATCAAGTGATTTCTTCCGAACATCGACAAGCACGACAATGAAGAACATCCAACACCTTAATCCATTCACTCTCTCAAGCTAAATGTGTGGGATTAGGTTTAGGATTCACTCTCTCAAGCTAAACCCAGGTCAACCCAATACCTACAAATCATTAATCAGTAATTTTTGTTGTAAAACCTCTCTCTCGAGCAAGCCAAGAACACAAATATAGAATTGTATTTGCAACTATAATTCTTAAATTAAACCGCAATTAATGATTATACTCACTTTTAAATAGCATTTAAACAGGTAATTAGCAATACCCATAAACTAATTCAGCCTATAATCACATGATCACACCCCAATAATTGGGGTTTTAGCCTAACATCACAAAAAGGTAAAACCCATTAACAAATCGATTAGCCATTAACTAGGTAAGAGAGTTTGTCTTTACAATGCTTCAATTTGTCGAATCTTCGAAACTGACTTCCAAATTCTCCAAATTGAACTTCTCAAATTCTTAAAAGCTATGAAAAACTAGAGAGAAAAGAGTTCTAGGTGTTCTAAAATAAAAATAGATGCTCAAAGCTGTAAAACAATGTCAAAAGATACTAAACTAAATGCTCAAAATCTAATTTATAGTCACGAAAAATAAGCTACGAATGGCCATTTGGCGAAGTAAGTCGGGCTGACCGAACCACTCGGTGAGCCGCCCTTTGATCTCTTCCATCGCCTTTTCACCTTGGTATTCATCATCCTCAAGGTCTATAACTTTGGGCGATCCATCATTCCTTTGCGGAACTACTCGACGTTAAACCGACTGGTCCTTTTTATCACCGACTTGGTCTCTTCCCTCAGGGTTGGCACACTGAAACTTTAGGCGGTGGAAATAGCCAATCGGCGATTCGCCAAGTGACCTTGGCGATCACCAGCCTTGCCTTTCTTTAATTCTTCAGTTTGTTTTGGTTTCTTTTTGCTTGTTAGTGTCCTTGCTATGTTCTTCAACCTATGTACCTGAAAATCAAGGATTTAACATCAATTTATGACACAAATGAAGCATTTGAGGACATTAAATCTATATAACCGAAGCCCTAAATGAGTCAAAATCTTGAAATCATCAACAATCTTCTCAAAGCATCAACAACCACATTACCATTTCATGGATGATAAAAAATACTCATATCATAATCCTTAAGTAACTCCAACCACTTCCTCTGTTTGAGATTAAGCTCTTTCTGACTAAACACATACTGAAGGCTCTTGTGATCGGTGAACACATCTATATGAGCACCATAAAGATAGTGACGCCATAGTTTCAAAGCAAATACTATGGCCACCAACTCTAGATCATAGGTTGGGTAATTCTTCTTGTGAACCTTAAGCTTTCTGGAGGCATAAGTTATAACCTTGCCATTCTGCATTAACACACAACCCAAACCGAGTCTGGACGCATCACAATATACCACAAAACCTTACGTACCTTCTGGTAAGATCAATACTAGGGCAGTAGTCATCCATTTTTTCAATTCTTGAAAGATTTACTCACAAGCTTCAGACCATTGAAACTTAACTGTTTTCTGAGTCAACTTGGTCAAAGGAGATGAAATAGATGAGAACCCCTCGATAAACCTTCTAAAATATCATGCCAACCCCAAGAAACTTTTAATACCAGTTAGAGATGTGAGTCTAGACCAATTCTGCACAACCTTTATTTTCTTAGTGTCAACTCTAATTCCATCACCAGAAATAATATGGCCTAAGAATGCCACAGACTCAAGCAAAAATTCACTCATCCAAAACTTAGCATATAACTCCTTATCATTGAGAGATTGGAGAACTAGTCAGAGATTACTAGCATGATCTTCCTCATTCCTTGAATAGATTAGAATGTCATCAATGAAAACAATAACAAACATATCTAAATATGGCTTGAATACTCTGTTCATAAGGTTCATGAATGCTGCCGGAGCATTGGTCAAACCTAAGAACATAACTAGGAACGCATAATGACTGTAGCGGGTCTTGAAAGTTGTCTTAAGGATATTACTTTCTCTTACTCTGAACTGATGAATGCTAGATCTCAGGTCTATCTTACAAAAACAAGTGGCACCCTGAAGTCGATCGAAAAGATGATCCATTCTTGAAAGTGGATACCAATTCTTGATAGTAACCTTGTTCAACTGACGGTAATCTATGCACATTCTAAGAGAACCATCTTTTATTCCTCATAAATAAGATCGGAGCGCCCCAAGGTGAGACACTTGGCCTAATAAAACCCTTCTCAATAAGATCTTTCAACTACTCTTTCAACTCTTTCAACTCTGTTGGTGCCATTCTATATGGCGGAATAGAGATAGGACGAGTATTGGGAAAAACATCTATATTGAAGTCTATTTCTCTCTCAAGAGGGACTCGAGGTAGATCATCTGGAAAATCACTCATAACTAAAACTGACTGAATAGGAGGTGTCTCAACACTAGACTTATTAACTCAGACTAAGTGATAGACAGAACCCTTGGAAACTAACTTTCTCGCCTTAGGCACTGCTGAACTGCTATTCCACTCTTCAACTGGCTCATTAGGAAACTAGAACTTAACAACTCGGGTTCTACAATCAACCGAGGCATAACAGGTACGAAGCTAGTCCATACCTTGAATGACATCAAAATCTACCATATCTAACTCAACTAAGTCAACCATAGTGCTCTTGTGATTGATGGAAATGGTATAATCACGATAAACTCTCTCAGCTAGAATAAACTCACCGACATGTGTAGAAACACTGAAGGGCTCAAAATGTTTCTCAGGAAAAATATCAAAATTCATGGAAATATAAAGAGTCACAAGAGATAGACTCGCTCCTGGATTTAGCAAAGCATAAACATAAAAAGTGAAGACTTTGATCATACAAATGACAACATCTGGCGAATTATCTTGCTCTTAGCGACTAGTGAAAGCATATAGGTAGTTTGCTCCTCCACCAATCCCTGAAGTAGCTCCTCTAGGTGCAATCCTCTCTAGTGTGTCAACTAAAGAAGATTGGGCTCTATTTCCCCTATTTCCACTGCCCTGCCTGTTCTTAGGACACTCTTTCATGAACTGACCCTTCTGACCACACTTGAAACAACAAGTGGAGCCATCGCAATATGTACCTGGGTGGTTGCTACCATACTTAGCACATGTAGGGGCCCAATTACTTCCTTATGCCACACTACCTTGAGACTGTGCAGGTCTTGCTCTAAAATTCTATGAACTCTAACTATTGAACTCACCTTTGCTCCTTGGTGCAGGTGCACTAGCAGATGATGGAGCAGTTCCCTTTTGCTTATGTTGGAAGGATGACCGGTTGGCATTACTCTTCTGCTGGCCGGACTCATTCCCTGATGTCTTAGCCTTCTTGTTTCTAAACTCTTCTCTGTACCTCAACTTATCCTCCTCAACCTGTTGCACATGGATCATCAACCTTGCTATGTCTATATCTCCTATCACCATAGCTGTCTTGCCCTCTTTACTTGACAGACGAGACAACCCAGCAACAAACATGCTCATCATTCTCCTCATGTTAGCAACCATCTCCGGGGAATAACGAGAAAGTTGGATGAATTTCAGACTGTACTCATGAATACTCATCGATTCTTTCTTAAGAGTAAGGAATTCTCGTACCTTTGCTTCTCTCAGTTCCCGGGGAAAGACACGCCCCAAGAAAGCAATCTCAAACACAACCCAACTTGAAAATGATGCACCCTCAGCTCTACCCTTATTCTATTGGTCAAACCAGATTCTAGCACACTCTTCAATTGATATGCAATCTAGTTCCACTCGCTCAGCATCAACAACACGCATTACCTCAAACACTTTCTGTAGTTCCTCTACAAAGTTTTTCGTATCCTCAGTGAAACTTGAACCAGCAAAGCTTAGAGAATTCATCCTTAAAAATTCATAGATCCTAGAAGTATCAGCCGTTTCCTATTGATTCTCTCTCTGTCCAACTTGATTGGTGACAACTTGACTCCACATCTGAATAGCTTCCTAATACTCATCATTAGTGACCTCTCCTTGGGGTTGCACTTTAGGTGCATTAGGTACCCCTTGTTCCTCAAAATTCCTCCTAGCAGTATGACCTCTAACAGCTCTTCGCGAAGGATCTGAAAGATACACGCAAGCACAAGTTAAAAGAAACTTTTTAGAGATAAAGTCTATCACACGAAATGAGTATGAAAAAAGTGAGATAGTTCCTAAATGTTGAAGCCTCCTAATTTTATATATGGCGCGCTTCACACCGTTAATTAGGACTCTACAGACACGGTTTCATAGACTCCGTAGGACTCTTGAACTCTATGCTCTAATACCAAGTTTGTCACTCTTCGAGCCTACACCCTGGACGATACTAGTGCTCGAGAACCATTATGGCCTCAAGCAAACCCGTGGCCTGGCTTACTACTCAGCGGATGAATTTACTCACCCAAGATAACTCATGAATAAACTACAATTTTTATAAAAGAAAACATTCAACTAGCCCATAAGGAAAATCAAGTCTTATAATCAACACAATTGAAATAACAAAACTAAAGAACTAATAATTAACTGTCTATGATGCCTCTAACAACTGAGATGGACGTCGGGACAACACTACCGACATCCAAATAGACTAGAATAATAAAGCAATAAAAGGGTATCCTCCGTAAGAAAGGAGGCTAACCAACTCGTCCCCATATCAGTGATCAATACTACTCCCAAAATAAACGCATCTCGTATGTTTAAAAACATAACTATTTCTCTGTGGTTTGAGGTTATTGCTCAAAGATCTATCTCTTAAAAGAGATTGAACTCAAAACTACTCATGAAAACTGCTTTGGAAATCAGTGTTTCCTCTCATCTTAAATGTGAAATAATTTAATCTTTGGGAATACATTGTCCCATATAACATTTTAAAGAAAATGAACTCGGCTATACTCTTTCTCAATCTCAATGCTTTAGTCCTAAAACAAGTTTAAAAGATTTGTAAAAGACTTCTTAAAATGACTCGAAGAACTCTCAAGACTTGACTCTCAACTCTACCTTGAATTTGATTTATGAATTCAAGGTTTTGATTTTTTATAGGAAAGATCTTATGATGTTTAGGAGTGTTTTTAGATAGTTAAACATGCGAAATGATCAACAAATCACTGTCTGGAAGCAAGTCCGCGACGCGGAGATGGATTTGAATATTTGGTCACGAAATAATTTTTGAGGCAGTGGGGTCCGCAATCTCTCTACGGCATGGAGAGAAAGGTTCCACTTCTAAGGAATAGGACCGCGGCGCGGACCTGGTACCCAGTTTCTGCCCGACTTTTTCCTTCTTCTTTTTCTAACCCCAATTCTCTGAAATTCGATTCTTTTTCTCAATTCCTCTTTCGATTCAGATACCCAGTACATATACACAAGAATCTACTCCTAAACGACTCCAATATCGACATGATTCTATCTAGAACTCAACAATCCCATCAAATCATAAAAATGAAAGCCAATTTTAAGAACACAATTCAATATCATCAAACTTTCAACTTTCATGAATGAATTCCACTGAACTAAACATAATTGCGCTTTGGTGAACGAACCCAAAGCCATGAAAGTCTCACATTCTTCTTTAGGGATCAAACTTTGGTGGAACGACTTCGATTCCGCAAGAAATCTCCAAGAACACCTTGACTTTTCTCCTTTTTTCTCCTCTCTCAAAGCCTCATGGTAATTCTTACTTGCGTAAACTGAACTAACTCAGTTTAGACCCCAAATAGCTTACTAAAAACCAAATAATTTAGTTGGGAAATGAAAAGACCAAAATACCCCTCTAAAATTCGGTTGATTTTCCTTTTTCAGACAACCCGACATCAATCAAGCATCTCTCCCTCATACGAACTCAAAAATTAGCAAACTCGGTGGCGTTAGAAAGATAATTCAGAGACCTTTCATTTGATATCTTTTAGCCCACCTAACTTATCCTTTACTAGGAGTTATGATCTTTTGAGGTTGACCCAAAATTCATACTTAACTTAATTGCCAAATTCCTAGATTTTTATTCTTTCCAAAAATGGCTCATTCTAATTCTAGCTCTTCCAAATAGCGGGGTGATACACTAAGATAAGTGTACATTCTCGACAACAGAAGCAAGATATAATGCAGGTTTTGTTTGATTAAAAGGATGTTTTTATGTCGTCTTATGATGGTATGCCTAGGTTAAGCACTAATATGGTGGTTCACAAGTTGCCGACTGACCCTAAGTTTCCGCTGGATAAGCAATAGTTGAGCAATCTTAAAACTGACATTAGTGTAATAATTAAAGACATAATTACAATGCAACGTGAAGACAAAGCCATTGGAGTCGCTCAATATCCTTTTTGGTTAGCCATTATCATGCTTATCCCAAAGAAAGACAACAATGTTCAAGTGTGTGTTGATTATCATGATTAGAATAAAGAAAGTCCAAAAGATGACTTTCCATTCCCCAACATCCACATTTTGTTTTACAATTATGCCAAGCATGAAATTGCATCTTTTGTGGATCACAAGTGGGGAACCATTAGTGATAACAACATGGATAGCATGGATCGCGTAAAAGCATTAGAGGAGCTTGATGGACACAAAATCAAGAAGTACAATGTGTGGAAGGTCCATATAAGTGAAGAGAAAGAAGAAAGAGACCATTTGTGCAAATGTTCATCTCATAATTTCAAGAATTCACAAAAGAAGACAATCAAACAAGGCCCTTACCTCATTAAGGGTAAAATTGTCAAAGAAGTGTCTTCTTTACTTTATTTTCAAGAATTCACAAAAGAAGTCAACCAAACAAGGCGCTTACCTCATTAAGGGTAAAATTATCAAATAAGTGTCTTCTTTATTTTATTAGTATAAATAGTAGTCTCTTTTATTTTGTAAGATTTAGACTATATGGATTTTGAATGTTAAATGAACAAACTCTTACAAGAGTGTAGTTTACGGGTGGAATCCCTTTAGGATAGCCTAGCTTAGTGTAGCTTAATCTAGATTAGTGATGGGTGGATTCTCATTGTTGATTTAGGACTTCTTTAACCTTGATTTCACTTGAGATTGCTCATTTGTGGTTTCAATTTGAGTTGTTTCTTTTCGAATTCAAGTTTCTCTTCTTCCTTGGTTGATTGTTTATTCAATTGTCTTTCTTTCTTCTCTTCTCATCTCTTATTTCTCATCTATCTTACTTTTGTGTTGTTTCATTCCCCATTTGATTTCAATTGGTTTCATCCCCAATTGGAACCCTTATCAATTAGATTATTATGGATGATGAAGATGCAACAAAAATATCTTTATCACATCATGGGGTACCTACTGTTATCGAGTCATGCCAATTGGGTTAAAAAATGTGGGAACAACTTATATGAGAGCAATAAAAATCATGTTTCATGATATGATGCATAAACAAATAGAAGTTTATAAGGATGTATGTTCATTAAAGAAAAAAGCAGTCAGATCATGTGAAACACTAAAGGAAATTCTTCGGAAGGCTCCGCAGCTATAATCTCAAGCTCAATCCTGCAAAATCTGTATTTGGAGTATCCTGCAAAATCTGTATTTGGAGTATCGTCAGGAAAGCTTTTGGGGGATATAATGAGCCAACTAGGTATTGCGTTAGATCCTTCAAAGATAAAATCCATTAAGGAATAGCCACCGAGAAAGAACAAGAATGAGGTGATGAGCCTTCTAGGAAGGCTAAACTACATCAGTAGATTCATCGCTCAACTCACAACAACTTGCGAAGCCATTTTTTAAGTTAATAAAGAAGAATGCTATGGTCAAATGGACAGGAGAATGTCGAGAATCTTTTGATCGAATCAAAAGGTACTTGTTGAATCCCCCTATGTTGGTTCCTCTTGAGCCGAGCAAACTGTTGATATTGTATATTTCAGTGTTGAATTATCCTTTTGGCTGCATATTGGGTCAATATGATATGACTAGTAAGAAAGAGAAGACCTTCTATTACCTCAATATGAAATTTACCGCTTCTGAGTCTAAGTACACTATTCTTGAAAGAACATGTTGTACAAAACTTGATTCTTGCAAAAGTTGAAGCATTACCTTCCTTCTTACACTTCTTACCTCATTTGTTGCATGGATCCCTTAAAATACCTTTTTCAAAAGCCCATGCCGACGGGTAGGCTTGCGAAATGGAAAATATTACTCACAGAGTTTGACATATTCTATGTGACACAAAAAACAATGAAAGCCTAAGCATTGACAAATCATTTGGTCGAGAATCCCATTGATGAAAAATATGAACTAATTAAGACCTACTCTCCTGGCGAAGAGATATCATAAGTTGATGACGTTATTCTCAATAACAATCAAGGATGCGCTTTTTTCTTTTACAGGGCCTCACACAATGAATCAGTTGGGATAGAAGTTGTTCTTATGTCTGAATTAGAGGAATGTTACTATTTAACAACCTAACTTAGATTCTATTGTACCAACAATATGTCAGAGTATGAAGCTTGGATCTTGGGTTTGAGATTAGATACTGAAATACCCATCCAAGAATTGTCAGTGTTAGGAGACTAAAACTTGCTAGTTCATCAAATTCAAGGAGAGCGAGAAACTCGTGACCCAAAGCTCATACCATTGCAACATTGTTTACAAGATTTTTGTTGGCGGTTTGTGTCAATAAAGTTTAGACACATTCATAGAGTTTATAGTGATATTGATGATGCATTGGACACTTTATATTTGTTGCCTCAACGTCCTGATGAAGCTTATACCAACCCTTTATACATATAGATTCATGATCAGCATGCTTACTACAACATGGTTTAGGAGGAATTTGACGGTAACGTAACGCCTCATATTTCAAAAAATAGAAAATGTTGTTTTCTAGGCCCTCGTGTAGGAACCACGGAAGACTCTGACAGTTCGTTCTCAGAAACACAGTCCGTAGGTGGGGTTCGTCATTGGGCATCGAATGTTTGTGGTCTCTGACCCCACCCACGTTAGACCAGGATGGTCCGTGGTTGGACCAACGGACCGTAGGTGAGGGTCAACATCCAATTAGAGGAAAATTGTTCTTGGGTAAACTTCAAACTGTCATATCCTTTAGCACAAAATGAATTCGGTGCCTCATGACCTATAAAATAAAAGATAATTGAATCCTCTTTCCAACACCACCGAGATTGCTAAAATCCCATCTCGGAGTAAAGAGTTATGCTTGTTTTTAGTGAAGCCCTATCAAGAAGAGCTTTACCGACGAACCCTACCAATGGTTGGTAGGTCAAACAGTGGCCCATCAGTCATGTAGTAGGTGGTACTCGTCAAATTTAAGTCAGGGTCATGTCGGTCATTTCCGTTTGGCACTTAAACTACGTCGTTTCATGCCTAAACTCTGTCGTTTTAATCAGTTTAAGCCTAATAACTTAGTCAAACATACCTTGAACCCTAATTCTCCAAAAATTATCCAAATTAGAATGAATAAAAGAGACAAAGAGGTGCTAGTTTACTTCAAGAACAAGCAGAAGTGTTCTTCAAGTTTCAGCCTTGAAATCAAACCATTTTTCCGTAGATTTCGTCATCAAGTGTGTGGGATTTCACTAGTGGGTTCCTTTCATCCACTAGGTCCCTAGAATCTAGTCACTTCCTTGATTCTCCGTATCTTGTTTAGACCTAGGGTTTGAAAAACCTAGGATATTTACTGTTATTTAGGTATTGTTGTATCCTAAATTGAAATAGCTTGTTTCTTGGAAAGTTTGCTTAATTACTTGTATGAAAATCTAAACCCTAGTTTGTGTAGATTCTCCTAGTTCATGAATTACACTTGCTAGGACCGTTAAACAGATAATCATGCATCAGATTTCGAATGTCACAGTATCAGTATATAAATGTTGCATTCTCAGTTAGCATGTCAGTATTTTGAGCTATTCAGTATTTCAGTTGCATTTGTGTCAAATACATATTCAGTTTGGAGTAGACTTAACACCGAGTGGACTAGGGTTTAACGTACCCTCATAGTCCCAGAACTACGTACCCCCGTAGGATTATAAGTCCCCTCTGTTGTGCATCAGATTTAGTGATCACGCCAGTCATGCCTTTATACCCCTGGCAAGGTATATTGGGTCCTCTCGAAAGGGCGTCTACATTGGATTCCACGCTTAGCTCCTGCGGTTTTATATCGGTTAATAGTAGCTCCCACTGTCGGAGACTCTCAGTGTATTTGACCAGGTTTTCAGTATGTACTTCAACATTCAGTTTAGCATGTTAATCTCATTATTAGTACTTGGTCATTGCATTCAGCTTAATTGTTTAGTTATGTTTTAGTATTTACATTCTTGCTTAGTTATATCACTGCTCAGTTATGTTTTATTCAGCTGATATATATATTTGTTCAACTTAGTATGTATATCATGAATGCTCAGTACATTCCAAGTACTGATGCATATGTTACGCTAGTTCCTTTCATGATGTAGGTTCATGTACTCAGCATCTAGATCACACTTAGATCGATTCTCAATCCTTATTCAACAAACTTCAATGGTGAGTCCTTATATTCCGAGGACAATAGACATGCTTTTCATTGTAGTCTTTTTATTCCGTTTTCAATTTTGTTAGAGTCAGCTGGAGGGATGTTCAAGCAACTAAACTCAGTTAAAGGCTTTCCAGACATAGTAGTTGAATCAACTTGAATTGTTAAGTTCATATTTCAGTTCTTATTGAACTCTTAGTATGCTTTATATATTCCGAGTAGTTGGGTATTCCCCACTTTCAGTTATCCATTGTTTTAGCTTCCACATAGTACATGTTTTATTCAATTATTATCAGTATGCTTTATATATGCCAGACACAGGGGTAGCTTGGGGTTACTTGTGATCCTAGGTCCCATGTTACGCAAATGAGGTAGCCTCGAGGCATGATGAACATGGGATCATAGCAATAGGTTCAAGAGTCCTAGGATGTCTGAAAGTCACACTAAGTAGATTATCTTTCATGGCTCTGAAGTGCACCACATCTATGAGAGGGAGGCTAAGAAGTGTTTTAAGAAAAAAATCACTTTCATTGTTACTCTTATCGTGCATGTGTATGAACTCTATTCAATCTCTTTCTAACTCTTACTCTTCGCATTTTGAAAAATGCCTCCCAGAAGAGTTAACGCAAGGAATCAGCAAACAGCCCCAACAGACCCATTGAAGGAGCAAGTCATGCATACCAAGTTCAGGGCTGCTTCCCAAGTACTTGCGCAGGCCATGACTACCCAGGTAAATAAGTAGGTTGTGGTCCTAGCTCTGCCACAGACTAACACTACTACAACAAGAATTCGAGATTTACTTGGATAAACCCTATAGAGTTTCATGGGTCTTAGTCAAAATAAGATCCACAAGAGTTTCTCGACGATATTTTAAAGGAAACAAACATTATAGGAATCACTCTAGTCGAGAGTGCAGATTTGGCCTCCTATTAGTGGAAGGGAGTGGCCTACACTTAGTACCAGCAATGGAAGGAATCTTGTGGTATTAATTAATATCCAGAAATCCTTTTAGAACGCTTCTTAGTTTCTACTCCAGTTGGTGACCTAGTTATAGCTTGACGGGTATACAGAAAGTGCCATGTAACAGTCTTTCATAAAGTCACCTCAGTAAATCTTGTAGAGTTAGAAATGGTAGATTTTGATATCATTCTAGGCATTGATTGGTTACATTCCTTTTATGCCTCAGTCGATTGTAGAACTCGAATCGTTTAGTTTCAGTTTCAAATGAGCTAGTATTAGAGTGGAAATGTAGTAGCTCAATGCCTATGGGTCGATTTATCTCTTACCTTAAGGCTAGAAAAATGATTTCCAAAGGGTATATCTATCATGTTGTTTGGGTTAAGGATTCAAACTCTGAAACCCCAACTCTTGAGTCAGTCCCAGTAGTAAATGAGTTTCAAGAACTGTTTTCCAGAAGATCTTCCCGGAGTTCCTCCCGAAAGGGAAATTGACTTTGGAATAGATCTCCTTCCAAATACCCAGCCCATTTCGATTCCTCCTTACAAAATGGCTCCATCTGAGCTAAAGGAATTGAAAGAAAAATTGAGAGACCTTCTAGATAAGGGTTTCATAAGACCTAGTATCTCTCCATGAGGTGCTCAAGTGTTGTTTGTGAAAAAGAAAGATGGTTCTCTCAAAATGTGCATTGATTATCGTCAGTTGAACAAAGTCACCAATAAAAATAAGTATCCCATCCCCAGGATTGATGACTTGTTGGACCAATTTCAGGGTGCTAGTTGCCTTTATATGATAGACCTTAGATCCGACTATCATCAGCTTAGAGTCAGTGATAGTCACATTCCTAAGACAACTTTCAGGACTCGGTATGGTTATTATGAATTTGTAGTTATGTCTTTTGGACTAACAAATGCTCCTGCAACTTTCATGGACTTAATGAACAAGGTATTCAAATAGTATTATACTTTTCGTTATCGCCTTTATTAATGATATACTCATTTATTCTCAGAGTAAGGAGGAGTATGCGACTCATCTGAGAGTTGTTCAATAAACTCTCAAAGATCGCCAATTATTTGCTAAGTTCAACAAATGTGAATTCTGGTTACAGTCAGTCGCTTTCCTCGGTCATGTGGTATCTAGCGAAAGAATCTGAGTGGATTCTCAGAAAAATGAGGCAGTGAGAAACTCGCCAAGACCCACCTCTCTAACAGATATCAGAAGTTTCTTGGGTTTGTCTGGTTATTACAGGAGATTTGTTGAAGAATTTTCATCCATAGCTTCCCCATTGACCAATTGACTCAGAAGAAGGTCAGATTTTAGTGGTTAGATGAGTCTGAGAAAAGCTTCTCAGAACTGAAGACTAGGTTGACTACAATTCCGATCTTGACTCTACCAGGTGGTTCAGATGATTATGTACATTACTGTGATGCATCCGGAGTCGTCCTATGTTGTGTGCTGATGCAGAGAGGTAAGGTCATAGCTTATGCTTCTAGACAGCTTAATGTCCATGAGAAGAACTACCCAACTCATGACCTCGAGCTTGCAGCCATAGTATTTGCCCTAAAGATTTGGAGACACTACATGTATGGTGTCCATGTTGATGTATTCATAGATCATAAGATCCTCCAATATGTGTTCACCCAAAAAGAGTTGAATCTTCGTCAGAGGAGATGGCTTGAATTCCTGAAAGACTATGAAATGAACATACTTTACCACTCAAGTAAAGTGAATGTAGTGGCTGATGCTCTCAGCAGGCTGTCTATGTGTAGTGTAGAACATGTTGAGGAGAAAGGAAAGAGCTAGCCAATGATGTTCACCAGCTTGCTCGCTTAGGAGTTTGCCTTAAGAACACATCAGATAGTGGGGTGATAGTTCAGAATGGACCAAAATCTTCGTTGGTAGCGGAGATTAAGGAAAACTAAGATAGTGATCCAATATTACTTCATTTGAAAGGTGCAGTTCATCAACAAAATATTGAGGTTTTCTCCCGGGGTCGATAGTGTGCTTCGGTATTAGGGTCGCTTGTGTGTTCCTAATGTGGGTGAGTTGAGGCAACATATACTTACAGAAGCTAATAACTCCAGGTATTCAATTCATCCATGTGACACTAAGATGTATCGTGATCTACGGGAAGTCTTTTGGTGGAACGGCATGAAGAGGGACATAACAAACTTTGTGTCTAAGTGTGTTAAGGTAGAACATTAGAAACCATGAGGTATGATTCAGGAGATTAACATTCCTACATGGAAGTTGGAAGTGATAAATATGGACTTCATTATGGGTTTACCCCGAACTCGCAAACAATATGACTCTGTTTGAGTAATAGTAGACAGAGTCACTAAGTCAACTCACTTCTTAGCTATCAAGCCTAAAGATTTAGTGGAGGACTACGCCAAACTCTACATCAATGAGATAGTCAGGTTGCATGGGGTTCCCTTGTCTATAATCTCAAATAGAAGTCCTCAGCTTACCTCTCATTTATGGAAATCATTTCAAAAAGGCCTTGGTACTCAGGTAAATCTCAGTATAGCATTTTATCCACAGACGGATGGTCAGGTAGAATGCACCATTCAGACCTTAAAGGACATGATGAGAGTTTGCATGACCAATTTCAAGGGCAGTTGGGATGATCAACTACCTCTCACAGAGTCTCCTATAATAATAGCTTTCATTCTAGTATTCAGTGGCCCCGCATGAGAAACTATATGGGCGTAGATGCAGGTCCCCGATTGGTTGGTTTAAAGTAGGTGAAGCAGCCTTGATTGGGCCAGATTTTATTCATGAAGCTATGGAGAAAGTTCAACTCATCAGAGATAGATTAAAGATAGCCCAGAGTCGTCAGAAGTCCTATGCGGATGTGATGAGAAGGGACTTAGAGTTTGAAATTGGTGGTTCAGTTTTCCTGAAGGTATCACCTCTGAAGGGGTAATGAGATTTGACAAGAAGGGAAGCTCAGTACTAGATATGTAGGTTGGTACAGAATCCTGAAAATGGTTGGTAATGTGGCTTATGAGTTAGAGTTGCCAACAGAACTAGTAGTGGTTCATCCAGTCTTTCACATTTCCTTGTTGAAGAAGTGTGTGGATGATCCAGCATTAATAGTACCATTAGAGAGTGTGGCTGTGAAAGATAGTCTCACCTATGAAGAAGTTACAGTTGAAATTCTTGACCGTTAGGTTCGTAGGTCCATAAACAAGGAAGTCGCTTCAATAAAGGTTTTGCGGAGGAGTTAGTCAGTGGAGGGAGCTACTTGGTAAGCAGAAGCAACCATGATGGCCAAGTACCCTCATCTCTTTCTTCTTATTCCTTTTTAGCTTTAGGTAATAGTTCCTCTCCAGGCTTTCAGTTTACTCATGCATAAATTTAGTCTTAGTCTCTTGTTCCTTCAATTGTTCTTGCATTTCAGCATATTTGCATGTTCTTGGAACTCAGTTTAGTTAGATATTGATTTTTAGTACTTAGTGGTAGGGATTACAACTCCTTTCCTGCATACTTAGCTTGTTTAGACTTCATTCTAGGACAGATGTTCCCAATGAGTAGATTTTCTATCACTTCGGATTTGAGAAAATAGAAAAATGCAGTTTTCCAGGACCTGGTGCAAGAACCACGGAAGCCACTAATGGTCTATGGTCTAACACACGATCTGTAGGCGGGGTCCGTCGTTGAGAACCAAAAGTTTATGGTCTATGACCCCACCCACGATCGACCAGGACAGTCTATGGTTGGACCTACGGCCCGTAGGTGAGGGTCAGCAACCAATTAGAGGAAAATTGCTATTGTGTCAACTTCAAACGTTCATATCTTTTAGCACAAAATGAATTAGGCGGCCCATGACCAATCAAATGAAAGATAATTGAATACTCTTTCAACGCCACTAAGTTTTCTAAAATTCCATCTCGGAGTAAAAATTTATGCTCATTTTAGTGAAGCCTTGTCGGGCAGAGCTTGAGCGAGGACCCCTACTGATGGTTGGTAGGTCAAACGACGGTCCGTCAGTCTTGTAGTAGGTGACACTCGTCAGATTTAAGTCAGGGTCATTTTTGTCCTTTCCTTTATGCATTTGGTACTTAAACTACGTCGTTTGATGCCTAAATTATGTCGTTTTACTCAATTTAAGCCTAATAACTTAGTCAGACATACCCAAAACCCTCATTCTCCAAAAATCATCCAAATTAGAACAAAAAAAAAGAGGCGCCAGTTTCCTTCAAGAACAAGCAGCATTGTTCTTCATGGTTCATGCCCGAAATCAAAGGATTTCTCCATAGATTTTGTCACTAGGTATGTGCAATTTTACTAGTAGGTTCCTTTCATCCACTAGGTTCCTAGAATTCAGTCAGTTCCTTGATTCTCCATATCATGTTTAGACATAGGGTTTCAAAAACCTTTAATATTTACAATGATTTAGCTGTTGTAGTATCCTAAATCAAAATAGCTTGTTTCTTGGAAAGTTCGCTTAATTCCTTGTATGAAACTCAGAACCCTAGTTTGTGTAGATTCTCCTACTTCATGAATTACACTTGCTAAGTCAGTTAAATAGATAATCATGCTTTAAATTTCGAATGTCACATTATCAGTATATAAATGTTGCATTCCCAGTTAACATGTCATTATTTTGATCTATTCAATATTTCAGTTGCATTTCTGTCATATACATATTATGTCTGGAGTAGACTTAGCACCGAGTGGACTGTGGTTCACCTTACCCTCAGAGTCCCAGAACTACATGCCCGCATACGATTATAAGACCCCACTGTTGGGCATTAGATTTAGTGATCACGCTAGTCATGCCTTTGTACCCCTGGAAAGGTATATTGGGTCCTCTCGATAGAGCGTATACATCAGACTCCACATTTAGCTCAGGTGGTTTTATGTCGGTTAATAGTAGAACCCACAGTCAGACTCTTATTGCATTTGACCAGGTTTTTAATATATACTTCAGCATTCAGTTCAGTATGTTATTCTTATGATTAGTACTTGGTCATTGCATTCATCTTACCTTTTCAGTTATGTTTCACTATTTAAATTCTTGCTCAATTTATGTCATTTCTCAGTTATGCTTTGTTGAGCTTATATATATTTGTTCAACTTGGTATTTATATCCTCTATGCTCAGTACATTCCAAGTACTAATGCATACTCTGCGCTGCATACTTTCATGATGTAGGTTCAGGTACTCAGTATCGAGATCACGCTTAGATCGATTCTCGGTCCACATTCAACAACTTTACTAGTGAGTCCTCATATTCTGAAGCCAATAGACATGCTTTTCATTATAGTATTTTTAATCAATTTTCAATTTTATAAGAGTTAGCTAAGGGGTATGTCCTAGTAACTCAACTCAGTTAGAGTCATTTCAGACATAGTAGTAGAATCATCTTGAATTGTTAAGTTAATCTTTGAGTTGTTATTAAACTCTTAGTATGTTTTATACACTCAGACTAAATGGGTATTCCCCATATTCAGTTATCCATTATTTTTGCTTCCGCATAGTATATGTTTTATTCAGTTATTCTCAGTATGTTTGTATATGCCAGACATAGGGTTAGTTTAGGGTCACTTGTTATCCTAGGTCCTGTGTTATTCCAAGGGTGTAGCCTCGGGGTGTGATAGGTAAACCCTGATTCCATGATATTAAAGCATACCTTAGGTTAGGAAAGTGTCCGACAAATGCAAATGCTAATAAAAAAAGAACTATTCGATGACTAGCTAGCGAGTTTTTCTTAAGTGGGGGAATTATTTACAAGAAAACCCCCGATTTGATCTTCTAAGTTGTGTAAATTGTAGAGAGGCTTCAACTGTCATGATTGAAATACACTCTAAAGTTTGTGGACCGCGCATGAACGGTTATGTCCTAGGAAGGAAAATTCTTCAAGTAGGTTATTATTGTTTTACCATGGAGTAAGATTCCATACAATTTATTTGTAAGTATCATGAATGCCCAATATATAGTGATTTGATACATTCTCCTCCTTCAGAGTTGCATGCAATGTTCGCCTCTTGGCTTTTTATAGCATGGTGAATGGATGTGATTGGACCAATTGAACGAAAAGCATCGAACGGTCATAGATTCATCCTGGTGGCCGTTGATTATTTTACAAAGTGGATGGAAGCAATAAATTTCAAGTCAGTGACCAAAAAGGCCGTGGTGAATTTTATTCCTTTCAACATCATATGCCGATTCAATATCCCGAAGGTAATTATTATTCTTAATGCTGGGAATCTCAATAGTCAGTTAATGCAAGAGGTATGTCATCAATTTAAAATTGAACATCAAAATTATACTCCATATCCGCCAAAAGCAAATGGGGTTGTAGAAGTTGCTAACATAAATATAAAAAATATACTCCGCAAAATGGTGCAAGGTTCTCGACAATGGCATGAAAAGTTGACTTTTGCTTTATTGGGTTATCGCATTATAGTTCGTACTAAAGTAGGTACTACTCCCTCTTTTTTGGCATATATGGGACTAAATCGGATATACGAGCAGAGGTTGGGATTCCATCCCTCTGAATTATCATAGAGGCTGAAACCGATAATGATGAAAGGATCAAAACACGATTTGAGCAACTAAATTTGATTGATGAGAAGTGATTGACATCAGTATGTCATGGTTTATTGTACCAGAAAATAATGGCACAACCGTATAACAAAAATTTCAATCCCACGCGTTATGAAGAGGGTCAATTAGTATTGAGACGCATTCTTCCACACCATGCCGAAGTAAAAGTCAAATTTTCTCTAAATTGGACGGGACTGTTCATGGTAGGGAAGTTATTTTCCAATGGTGCTCTATACTTAACATATATAGAAGGGAAAATGAAAGAAATGGTCGTCAATGCATATGCCGTAAAGAGATATTATATATGATTTGGTTTGCTGGTATTAAAGTCATTTGGTTTGCTGGTAGTCATCATGTTTAACTTTACATTTTAAAGGTTGATATAATGGAAATCCTTTATTCAATATCTAAATTTTATGTCATGTGTTGCTACCATTGTTGATATTTAGTTTATTTCTTTGACTCCTCTCAAATAAAATCCAATTACCTAAACCATGTTTGATCTGATTCTTCTTTTGGCAAGATACGTAGGCAACCCTGTAACATCCCGGAATCTAGTAGACTAAACTAGGGCTAAGTGTGGAAGGACTAGAGCCAAGGAAGAGGGCAATGGCCAAGGAAGTGGGATAGGGAAGCCTACCTTTGCATAGACACTGCCCCACCTACCATAACCACCACCACAGATTGTGGTGAGGACAACGGCTAGTGGTGTGGCTCGTGGTTGGCTAGGCGGTAGCCTCTCAAAAACTGCCTAAAATAGTTCCCTCTTCACGAGCCACTACACGGCTTGTGGGAAGGCTTATGGAGAGTAGTTGGTTTTTAGGAGTTGAGTGAAGGGTTTCTAAGCTATTGGTTCATTACCACAGAGGGGACCACGGCTCATGGTGAGGACCATGGTTCATGGTGCCTCTCGTTAAGGTGGATAGTGGGCTGGCAAGTGAGGGTTATTTGGGTAATTCTAGTTTTAATTAAACTAAAGCTAAGTCGTTTTGCCTAAGACTAGGACCCCTATATAAGTGATTTTAACTCTAAAACTAACCCATTTAATCCATTATATCCAAAACCCAAATAATCTCTAAAGTTCTTTTTCTCAAAATATTTCTCTCTCTAGAACCTTGAAGAAGAAGAAGAGGAAGGAGCATATTTAACCTAGGTTTTCAAGATAGGATTCCAATTCCTCCATTGAATACTAGAAGTTGGACTTAAGGTATGGTAGCTTTCATCCAAGGATACCTTTCATCCATGGAGTTCCTTCAAAATCTCGAATTTCGCAAAGATAGAAATCCCCAATTGTTAGGGTTTGATTCAAAAGTCACGGGTTCCTTTCAAAATTGATTTAAATGATTAAATTGAGTTATGTTAAGCATTAATTGATGATTTCTTATAGTTTTTATGAAGTTTCCCCATGAACCCATGTGATTCCCCTATTTCTCAATTGTGATCTTATGATGTGGGGTTTTGGTGATGAAAGAGGAATTTTTTGAATTTATGCATGAAGTGATAGAATCATATGAAATATAATGAAATCAATGTATTATGCTTGAATTGTAGATGTAGTGATTTAAAGTAGGTTTTGAACCATGAAAGAACGAAGTATGAGATTATGCATGTTTTTATGAAATCTATGTAAATGCTTTAAGAACACTTTGAGAGTAAAGTGTCAATAATTATGATATTGTTGTTGTGTTGATCAGAAGGACATTCTTATGAACACTATATCAACATGATGTGAAAGGTTTTCTCACATAATGAAGATTGTAAGGTTGAAAGGCTTTCTCACCTAATTGAATCTAAGATTTACATGTAATCATGGACGGTGAAAGATTTTCTCACGCATGATCTAAAGAGCTATCCTAATGAACTAACTTGGATTGATTGTCAAATACATCATTTCATGAGACATGAGTTAAGATAATACTTAATAATTAATCCATGTGATTTATGATTGATGTTTGCGTAATGAAGACACAACTTCTGATGCAAGTGTCTACGATTGTACAATAGTTTAGTAACCCAACCAAGGGTTGGGATTGTTCCCAAAAGAGTGGTTTTGGGAATTAATAGAAAAATAAAATTTAGTTCTAACTAGTCGTAGATAAACACATTAACGATTAAAAGCATTGTAAATTAAAGGGGGACACAAGAGTGTCAATTAACAATGGGGGGTTTTCTCACTAGTAAGTAAAAACAACAAAATAAACAAGGATTTCTAAGCAATGAGAGGGGATCCTTGGGATGTGAATGGAATACGCGATAGAGTAAATCATTGGGTACATGCTTTTGATAGAGAACTCGTAGAGTAATTATGATTAGGTTAGAATTTAAGGGGGACAAGCTCTCTCTCGAGCAACTTACCCCGTTTCAAACGGGTTCCTCTCGGACACCCTCTTGTCGCATGAAGAACAGCCTCCGACTTAACCCACTCACTCTCTCGAGCTGGGTGTGTGGACATGGGACTAGGGTTTACTCTCTCAAGCTGAACCTCATGTCGACCCACTTGCACTGGCCATCAATTTAGTGGTCTTAATTTTACGACCTCTCGCTCTCGCAAGCCGAAAACACAGATATGAGATTATATTTGCAACTACAACCTCATTAAGTTCATCCACAACCACTAAATGAAATCACAATTAAACTACAATAGACTATCAGCAAGCAAAATCCAACAACCAATCTAACCCATATTAACAAAATCACACCCCAAGAATTGGGGTTTTTTAGCCACACATGTATAAGAAATAGAAATTTATACCAAATTGATATTGCATTCAACTAGGTATGAAGATTTAAGTCTTGATACATGCCAAAATAAAAAAACCCAAGAGACCCAAGTCCAAATCTTGAAGATGAAACCCTTTGGCTCTGCAAGTTTTCGAAACCCTCTCAAGCTTAGAGAAAAAATATCAAAAAGTACTATTTTATATGAAGATTATAATAGTTGTTCGACACTTAAAACTACAACTCTAACTAGTATTTATAGTTTTCACAGATTTTTGTTGTAGCGGATCATTCGGCGTCGTTAGTCGAAATCGCCGATCAACTCGGTGATTCGCCCTTTGGTGTAGTTCATCGCCGTCTTGTACCATCCTTCAGCATCGTCGTGCTTTGGGTTATTGGGTGATATTGTACTGCTTTGTGGAACTTCTCGGTGATTCGCTGACTGCTCCCTAATTCCGCCGACTTGATCCTTTCCTTCAGTGCTAAGCACACTGGAACAAAAGGCGAAGTAGAACCCTTCGGCGACTCGCCAAGTGGACTCGACGATCCTCAGACATTCATTTCTTCTTTCTTTTCAGCCTTTTCATTCCTTTTTGCGACGTAGTGTCAATGCTTTCCTTCAAACCCCGAATAACAGAAACTTAAAGGTTTTCATCTGATATTGAGATAAAATAAGCATTTGAGGACACAATTTCTTTTAAAATGTAGCCCTAAATGAGTCTAATTTGTGGACTTATCAACAGCCCCAACTTAAACTTTTGTTTGTCCTCAAGTAAAACTCAAGTTCAACAGTTCAACAAGGATGCCTCAGATAGTGCTACACAAGACTCAATTATGAATGTACACAGCAAGACTCAATTTACTTATGCAAGGATCAATTGTGTACTAAAAGATTCAAATTGTGACACACCATTACCAAAGATTCTCAAACTCGCAATACTTGCTTCAAATGCAGGTTCAAGCTCAACAAAAGTCTTTTAATGCCCTCACACAAATGATGATTCCATTTTCACACGCAAAGGTATAATCAATTTAATGTTCAGGAATCAAATACAAATCTCACACTCACTAAGATGAACATAATGCTTGCTTTCACCCGTAGGTTTGCCCGTATTTTTCAATCAACATTTGTTTCAACTTTCTCAAGATCACAAAAGTCTTAACAAGGCTTGTAACGGGGTTGAGTGCAAAGGTATGGTCATTTCGTCTCAGTGACTTTTATCCTCCTGAAATGTGGTGCTCTCAATACTTCCTTTCTTTTTCCTAAATCATTTTCATTAGTGCATAATAGGTCATCCTATTATTCGCTTCCCATGGATTGTTCGGAACCCTATTTCTTTGGTACTTTATTCCACAACTTTCTTTTTCATTGTTTTCTTTTTTTTTTCTTTTTTTTCTCTTTCTCTTTTTTTTAATATATGGAGGGGTTCCATTTTTCTCAACACCATAGGTTAAAGGAGACTTTCCTTGCACTCCTTTACTTTCCCTTTTCTTTTCACCACACCCCCAACTTAGGCTTTTGGCCTAAGTTGGCTAATCATTAAACCACAAATCGAGAGGATTATAGGTAATGGATTAAGAAAGGTCTAGTTTTCATCAAGTTTCTTCCAAAGAAGGTTAAGGTTCAAGGGGTGTTCAAGAGAGATTCACACACTCACAAGATAGCCCACAAAAGAGGTATATGTCAAATTGGCTCACACTCTTCAAAATTGCCTAAGATCAAGTCAAGAGAAAGTCTTACTTAGTCAATCGGACCAACAAGAAAAATTCTAGGTGTTGTCATGCATGGTTCCAGGTAAGCTTATTATACAAGGCATCGACACTTAAGTCAAACAAGACTCTACACTTTCGCTAGTGTGCAACGGTCATCACAAGAGAATTGATTTGATAAATGGCTAATCACAACGAGATGCAAAGAGTTCACATATTATCTATGCAACTTCATTTGTCCTCATCGTAGCCGTACATTCATGTTCGTTCGATTATAAGCACTATTCAAGTCATCGATATTGATCGAAATTGAGACTCAAATTTGCCAAGGAACAACCACATTCAACAACATATAAACGGTACCAAAAATGTGCGAAAAATTCAAAAAAATTCGGAAGGGTCAAACTCATTTTGCAATTTAAAAATAAAAGGAGCCACAAGCTCAAACATCCACAGAAAAGCAGTATTAGCACAATTTTAAATAGAGCAGCCTAAATATAAACATAAAACACGAACAAAAGTAGCACACAAAAAGTGTGGGCCTCACCCCACCATAAACAAAAATATTTTTCCTCAAATGCAAATAAAATTATATCCAGAATGTAAATTAAAGGAAGACAAAGAGGGAGGTAAAGAAGGGATCATGTCTAAGCACTTGCTCCATCTCCTTGGGTATCAATGCTTGATTTGTCAGCCTGGTATTTGATAATGGTCTCTGGAGCCTCTTCAGAAGATTCAGTGGCAGCTGACTTACTAAGATTGTTCAAGTCATGAGCCGCCAGAAAGGACTGGATAGCTGTGAAGAATCCACGTCTCCACGAGGGAATAATGGGGTCTCGAGGAATTGTCCTCTTACTTGTACTAGGCTTCTTGGCCTCATTATCCATTTTTGGAGTATCTATTGCCTTTATATTTTTCGCTCTTGTTTGTCGGGGTGTCATATCTCTTCCATCAACTTTCGGTCTAGCCATTTCTGCAAATCTTTGAGAAAAAGTTAGAAAGTATTCAAACAAAAGCAAGGCCATTCAATTGTAGAATCACTTAATCGAAACAGTTGGTGAAGCGCTCAACTACTTAGGCGGTTGATCCTTATCGTGACCAACGACACTAACCTACGGTACGAGGGTCTATGATCGTCGATAATATAGTAACCCAACTAAAGGTTGGGGTCGTGTCCAAAGGGAATGGTTTTGAGAATTAATAGAAAAAAATAATTTAGTTCTACTTAATCATAGCTAAAGACATTAACGAGTAAAAACATAATAAATAAAAAAGGGGGTGACTCAAAAGTGTCAAATATCAATCGGGGTTTTTGTCACAACTAGTAAAAACAACAAAAAAATCAAAAAAATCAAGTATGGCGAAGAGTTCTTGGGGTGTGACCACGAAACAAGTTGAGATGAATCGTTGGGTACATGATTTCGATAGGAAATTAGCAAGATAATAGTGACTAGGCTAAGCTTTAGATGGAAATAAGTTCCCTCTCAGGAAACTACCCTGTTTCAAATGAATTCCTCTACGCCTTACTCCACTCATTCTCTCGAGCTGAGTGTTAGGATATGGGACTAGGGTTCACCCTCTCTGGCTGAACCTCATGTCGACCCACTCCTTCGGCCATCAGTTTAGCGGTCTTCGTTTCGCGACCTCTCTCTCGGGGAAGCCAAAAACACATGGGTGGTTTGTATTTGCAACTACAAGCCCATTAAATTAAACCACAACCACTAAGTGAAGTCACCATTGAAATACGTCTATCCTATCAGCAGGCAAGACCCAACAACAATATCAACACATATTTGCTAAATCACACCCCAAGAAAGGGGTTTTTTAGCCACACATCAAGAAATAACAAATTACACCAAAAATGATGCTAAAATCAAATGGGAATAAAGAATTAAACCTTGATTTAAGCAAAGGAAGAAGAATGGAGAAGACCCACTTCCAACTTGGGGAAGATGAAACCCTTCTTTCTTCAAGTCTCCCAAAAAAACCTATCCAAACTTGAGAGAAAATATCCCAAAAAGTACTATTCTATTTTGAAAATAATAATAATGGTTCGACCCTTAAAAATTAATAACAAGTTTAGTATTTATAGACTCCAGGAAATAGTGTTGGCGAATCTTTAGGCGAGGTTAGTCGAAATCGCTGATTAACTTGGTGATTTTCCTTTTGGTGTATTTCTTCACCGTCCCGCACTAGCCTTTAGCATCGTCGTGCTCTGTGTCATTGGGTGACATAGTACTGCTTGGCGGAATTATTCAGTGAAACGCCAACTGCTCCTTTCACCGCCTTTTTTAACTGCTTCTTTAAGGCTTCGCGTACTGGATCAAAGGGTTGAGTGTGTCCCTTCGGCGAATCGCCAAGCATGCTTGGCGATGCGCATGCTTTAGTTTCTTCGTTCTTTTCAGCCCTTTTGTTCCTTTTTTCCGCCTAAGTGTCCATGCTTCCACTAAAACTTCAAGTACCTAAAACTTAAGAGTTTTCATTAGATATTGAGACAAATTAAGCATTTGAGGACACTATTTCTAACAAAATAAACCCTTAAATGAGTCCAATTTGTGGACTAATCAACACCCCAACTTAAACTTTTGCTTGTCCTCAAGCAAACTCAAGTTCAGCCGTTCAACAAGGTGTCTTAAATAGTGCTACACAAGACTAAATCATGAATGCACACAACCAGACTCAATTTACTTATGTAAGGATCAATTGTGTACTGAAAGATTCAAGTTGTGACACACCATTACAAAAATTCTCATGCTCACAATACTTGTTACTTGTGCAGTCAAGCTCAACAGGAAGTATCAAAATGCCTTCACATAAAGAATGATTCCATATTCGCACACACATGTTAATTAATTCAAGAACAAGAATCATATTCAACAGTCACACTCAAAAAGAGGAACACAATGCATATTTTTACCCATAGGTTTGCCCTTATTTTCCAATCGACTTTCGATTCAGCTTACTAAAGATAATAAAGGTCTTTCTAAGGCTTGTAATGGGGATGAGTGCAAAGGTATGATCAATTAGTCTCAGTGGCTTTTTCCTCGTGAGATGTGGTATTCTCAAGACATTCCATTCTTTTCCTTTATCAATTTTTTTTCTAGTGCTTCTAAGTCATCTTTTTATTCACCTCCACGGATTGCTTGGAAACCTTATTTCCTTTGTACTTTATTCCACACACATTTTTTTATGGAATTCCATTGTTCTGCAACACCATTGGGTAAAGGGGACTTTCCTTGCACTTTTTGACTTTACCTTTTCCTTTTTACCACACCCCTAAATTAGGCTTTTGGACTATGTTGGCTATTTGATAAACCACAAATCAAGAGGATTATAGGTAGTGGGTCAAGTAAGGTCTAGGATTCATCAAGGTTCTTCCAAAGAGAGGTAAGGTTCAAAGGGTGTTTAAAAGAGTTTCACACACTCAGGGGTAGGCCACAAAAGAGGTATATGTCAAATTTGGCTCAGACTCTTTCAAGTTCCCTAAGATCATTTCAAGAGAACACCTTTCTAAATCAATTAGACTAACAGGGTAAATTCTAGGTTTATTCATACAGGGTTCAAAGCAAGCTAATCACAAACGGCATAGACACTTAAGTCAAACAAGACCACACACTTTCGCTAGTGTGCAATGGTCATTACAAGAGAATCAATTCGATAAATGGCTAATCACAATGAGATGCAAAGAGTTCACATACTGTCTATGTAACTTCATTTGATTTCGTCGTAGCCGTGCATTAATGTTCATTTGATTGAGAGCACTATTAAAGTCATCGGTATTGATCGAAACCGAGACTTAAATTTTTTGCAAAAGAACAGCCACATCAACTCACAAAGAGTGGCAAAAATGTGAGAAAAATTTAAAATTTTTTGGAAGGGTCAAAATCATTTAGCAATAAAATGTAAGCGGAGCCACAAGCTCAAACATCCACAAAAAAGCAGTATTGACACAAATTACGACAGAACAACATATATATATACAAAAAACACAACTATCAGCACAAAAGGTGTGGGCCTCACCCCACCACAAATAAAAGCAATTTCTCCTCAAATGCAAATAAAAGTATCAAAAGTAAAAACATATATATCATAAGTCAGAGAGGGGGTGAAGAAAGGTCCTGTCTATGCAGTATCTCTCTCTGTCGGGGTCTCAGTGACTGATGGAGCAGTCTGTATATGGGCATCAGTGGCCGGAGTAGTCTCAGACTGAATAGCAGTGCCAGATCTGCTAGGAGCTACTGTGGACGTCTTAACCGGCAATGTCTGGATCATCGGTTGTACAATCGTCTTTATATGATCTGGAATGTCTTTAAATATGCCCTCATATCTGCTCTCCTCTGTCTCCTCAGCATCCATTGATATGAACTACTCATCGGTCTCTACATCTGACTCTGCATATGCTGCGCCATCCCCCTGCACACCTTCAGTGGTATCAGGAGCATTCTCATCATCTGCCCTCTCTATTAGTGAAGTGAAGTCAGTAGACTTAAGGTAGTCTACGCCCTTCCTATAACTCGTAATCTCGACTTTTAAAGCTGCCACCTCAGAGGCTTCCCCATGTCTACTCTCACAAGCAATGATTCTCACTGTTAGGGAATCAACAGTGGTCTGAAGTGAGGTAAGTGCTGGTAGTATGGTCTGTTGATCATCCCTGGAATGAACCTCTCCAGTCGAGTAGCTCTCACCTCAGTTGAATAGGCCAACTGCCCCATCTTCAGGTTCATGGCTTGAGTGATCCTGGCAGGCTGGGAGAAAGAGTATGTACCTGGAGTATGTGAAGGAGAAGAAGGAGCGGGTATATCTGAAGGCTCCGAAGCCGGAGTAGATGAGGGTGCCTCTGCTGGTAATTAGTCAACATCAACCTCTGGAGAACTATCTGCTGGGGCTGCTCTCCTCCTGTCAACCTCCTCTCATGTAAACTCGGCCTCTATACGCCGAATATCGATGGAAGAAGAAGGGGTGACCTCTATATCACAAGCAGGATGCTGGGATACTCCGGCACGCCGACATAACTCGGTGATTAGAACAGGAAAAGGCAGAGATGTCTACGTCTGTTTAGCTCTCATAGCCATCTCCTGTGAAACCAGCAGTCCCAGGTCAATCCGCCTCCTGGCCATGATAGAACCAAGGCAAGCCGCCTTAGGATGATGCAGAGTGGACTCGTTCTAGGATGGCATGATAGTGTTGCTGATGAAACCAAACCAGTACCGGGAGGCGATGTTCATATCCCTCTTCTCAATCGGAGCTCACACACCTAACCACCTCGGGGTGATGTCATAAATCATCGGAGATAACCAACCCTTCAAATAATCTATGGTCGGAACGATAGGCAAACTCTAGTAGGGCAGTACCGAGTGTAGCGGTTGACCTATTACAACATTAATATGCTCACTGTGACACCCTACCTCCTTGCCTCTAACCATAACTAACTTCACCAGTTGGAACTCACTAGCCTTTTTCTTATTTTTCGAGACCAACTACTTATAGCTTAAGTAGAATTCCCGAACCCAGGAAGGGATGTAAGGACCCCGCGGTTTGGTGAACTGCTCAAACTCATGATACTTGAACGTGTCAAGCACCTCAGCATGCTTACCTTCCAAACCCTCCACAGATAGTAACTATTCTTCTAGAATGGTTCGTAAACTATCGCTTTTCAATCTGTTCAACAATCTCGGTGGCGGTGGAGCTACGGGGAGTGCAGGGGCCATTAAAGGTGGTGCCGGGGCTGGCACTGATTCAGTAGTCGGAGGAGTTACAGCTGATGTAACTCTGATAGGTGTTGATTGAGGTCTATCCTTGAGCTTATTTTGTCAGTGAATCAAGGGTTGTTCGTCTTCTGGCTCAAAAAAATCTGGCTCAATGGCTGACCCTTTTCTAACGATATGCTTTTTTCGTTTGCATTGTAATTCCCTTTGCCTATTTCATGAGGTGGCTCGTTTAAGTTTCTGTGTACCGTATCTGCAAAAGATCAACAAATTAGGCGAAACTCAACACAAATACAGAGAATCTTATTGCAGAAGGACTCACCGATCCAGTTGGCGAGTCGCCAAATCTCTTTAGCGAACTAGGTCGAAATCGCCGAAGGGATTAGCTTGAAATCTAGGAAAAGTAGCGATGAAAAAGTCTATTTGGAGAGACGCCGACTACTTTTGTCAATGACAAGGTTGTCCGCTAAGAGATTCAGTGAACTAGGGCAAAGGGGGCATGCAAAGGGCGGTCTAAAATCCTATCGGCGAGTCGCCGACTACTTTCGGCAATCACGAATATGTCCGCCAAACGTTACAGATCTCTCAGCACTATGGACATGAATGAAGAGCGATCTAAGACCAGTAGGCGAACTACTGAGTCGTTTGGCGAGCACTACCCGGCTCGCCGAATGAGTCAACGTGCCTATTTTTCAACCCACTTCTTAGAATCGACCATACAAGCCCTGAAATGAAATCAAAGCATGCATACACGAAATTTACACAAGACCCATACTTCCCATCATCCCTAAATACTCAAACTTCTTTCGGATTTGCCAAATTTGGCTATTTAACTACGATTACCCTTAGGAATGTTGTCACCCATTCCTTCATTGAGCCCTTTTCATTATTTAGCACAAATATGGGCCACTTAATTTTCGTTATTTAGCACAACCAACCTAACAACGATTACGCAACACCCATTTCAAGTTCATTCAAATCAAAGCACAAACAATAAAGCATTTGACTATTAAAGGATTTCAGCTAAAATTTTCGAATTAACAATAGCATCACAACACCCTATATCTATCAGAGAGGCTCAACACACATCATCCTGATACTATAAGTGAAAGAGAGTGCAAAATTATCAAAAATAAGTTCAGAGTTTTAGAGACTAACCTTTGATGCTGATCAAATTGCTTCATTTTTTTTAAACGCTAGGTAGCAAAGAAATCCAACCCCATGCACTAGTCTTCGACTAAAATACTAATTTAAGGTAAAAATCTAAGAAAAAGTACCTTTTGTGTGATTTTGAGGAGTTTGAAATGAGGGAAAGTGAGATATTAAAAAAATTGACCTTGCCCTATATATAACCGTTCAGTTCTCGGCCATTCGGCGACGTTAGTCTTGTCGCCGATCAACTCGGCGACGCGCCGAACGCATAATTATCTCGTCTAGTTTTATAGGACATCCCTTATTTTGGGGTCACAATGGCAGATTAAATCGAAATCACTGGATCCTTGGCTCGCCAACTTGCACTTTTCAACATCTTTCTCACTTTAACCTACAAAATCAACACACAATTATTCGAACAAAATAATTTAAAGCAACATCACCTTGGTAATTTTAAACCCCCTCTCTCCTTCCTAATAATTTTCTTACCAAAATCTTTCAAATTTCAATAATATAATGTAGATAATTCTCTGATAGAAATTTGTTTGAGGTGTTACTTAGACTCAATGAGAACAAACTCAATTCAAGTAAGAGATTTTCCATATTACAAAGAGTTGCAACAAGTTCATATTTTGAAATTTGAGATAATTTGGTGAAGATTTGAATAGAATGTTGGTGGTTATGATGGTTTTATATAAGTGTATCTCCATATATATCCACATGTATATCAATTTGCGTCTCCTTATATATTCATGTATGTCATGTATATCATTTGCATATCCTTGTGTATGACAATACACTGACACATGTATTATATACAATGTCATAGGTGTTATCCATTACAACTGTAACGACATGGATATATGTTACGGGTGTTCACAGTTTGGATAAAATCGATTCAAAAAGAAAAACTGAACAAAATTTTTTTTATCAGAGTTTGGTTTGGTTTTTTTAGATTTTTATAAAATCGATGGTATTTGATTTGGTTTTAATTTTATCAAACAAATTGGAGAAATAATCGAACCGATAAATTATATGCATATATTTTATTATTATATATTATTTTTATAAATAATTTTAAATATCTTATATAATTTTTCATCAAAATTTATTTATAAAAGCAAAACCGTCCAAATTAGAAAATTTATCTTATTGGTTTCAAGTATATGAGTGCTTATGATAATTTTGGTGGCACTAGAAATGCCAGTGTCTCTTCATTTTAAGGAAAAATGGTGAATTTTGAAGCTTTATTCACAATAAATTTAATCATTGAAAATTATGTAGTGTTGATCGTTCTAACTGTTATCATTATGAATAAATTTTTCTTTTTCCCCTCTTTTGAATAAATCTTTTCTTTTTAATTTTTGTGTATGACTAATAACCAAATAACCTAACCAAATCGAGACAAAACCAATAATAACCAAACCAATATTTTTTTTTGGTAAGTAAACTTTTACCAAAGAGCTTTACAAATTAAAACCCAGCCTCAGGCCTTGTGGCCACTGCGGATGCCTTAGACATAGAATTACATGCTTTACTCAAGGGCTTACAATTAGCATTAGATCGTCAAATTTTGCCTTCGGAAATAAATGTGAATGCTCAGCTACTGGTAGATCTGTTGCACACTGATTTTACTAATATTTCACCTCTTTTTCTTGATTGCATGTGCTTCCTTTGGAGGCTGGGTGATCCTACTGTCCGTCATGTCTACAGAGAGAAGAACAAATTAGCGGATAGCCTACTAGTCTTAGCATTTAGCAGCACAGGAAGCACCCTTACTGTTTTGACTACTACGTTTTCGAGCCCTCATCCATCAACTTTGGTTGTCTTGTGTGCAGACAAGCAAGGAGAAGAGTTCCTTAGAAGAGTAAATACAACTTCATCTCTTTCAGCCCACTCTTCGTCTATATATATACACGATAGTACCAGTACTCTTTGTAGTGCTCCTGTGATGGATGTAAATATTGTTCCTGCTAGTTCAGTGGCGGTGCCACAAGTCTCTGTAGACACTTTTTGAAAAAGTAATATATTTCTTTGCTCAGCAAAAAAAAAAAACAGCCAACTTGGATATGCAGCCCCAAGTTTAGCTGAAACTCCTAACACTTTCCATCCCTATCTATATTATATTGTGTTGGGTTTGATTTTGATAACGTAAAAATGAATTAAATTGGCTTGGTTTTTATTTTGAGCAGACCTAAATCGACTCATGAACACTCCTATTAACATGAGTATATATAAGCTCATCTACTTTAGAACGCACCCCCAAAGTATCAAGTGTATAAAAACGATCAAATCAACATCAAATTATCAAATAATTATGCAGTACGTTGAGTAAAAAAATTAAATTCTCTGATTTCATAAGGCAAAGACAATATTATAGAGATTTTGGAGAGGAAGAAGTGGTTGAATTGCCTTGTTGTGAATGAAAGAATCAATGCTAAATTCTCCTTCAGTAGAATTTGGCTATCCATTGACATTTTTTAGGCTTTAGTTGCTAAACCTAATTGTTTGCCCTATATCTACTTTTAAATCGGCAAAAGAGTAATCTAGGGCTCTATCCCTATATTTGAGTATTCTTGAGATGAGTTGAATTTGAGTTTTTGAGTTCCTGATTCTCTTTGAAATTCTATTCCTAATTATTGAATTGCTATATGTTATGCATTGATATTCTTGAGTTGATTCGTTCATGTCTATATTTCCGCATGAACTCTATGAATTGAGTATTCTTGAGATGAGTAGTATAGTTGAGTTTTGAGTTCTTGAGTTCAAGTATTGAATTTTCTATATTATAATTGAGATCATTGAGTTGATTAGTTCATGTATATATTTCAACTTGAATCCTATTTTGAGTTATAAATCTTGAGAATCTTTTAAAGCCAACATTTGTGTTTTGAACTGTGTTTTTGAGAAACTAAAGAGATGTTTGAGAAAGAGTTTTAACGAAGATTTGAGCTAGACTATATGGGAACTAAGTATTTCCCAAATATTTACTTTTTACATGAAGAAAGAGAGTATTATTTTCAGATAAGTAAACGAGTTCTTAGAAAGATTGAGTACAGAGAAATTACCTCTTTTAAGAGAATAGTTTGAGTAATTATCTCAAACTAGAGAAAGAGTATATTTTATACATTTGAGCATGAGTATATATTTTATCGGGAATAGTATTAACCACTGATATGGGGATGATTTCAGACATATCAAAATCCTCATAAACCACGTCTTGCCAACATGGGTAAAGGATCATACTTTTTACATGAATCCTTATTGCTTAGTGGATCCACTTAATTGAGAGGTTTTGTACCCCGACACGGTATAGGATAGTTCTGGTAGTGTGGGTGAGATGATGTATCATCACGTAGCTCGTAGTGATGAGTAAGTAATTTTTGTAATGTTTTAATGATTTTACTTCTTTATTTATTTACTTAACTATTGCAATCCTTTCATTCAGTTATTTGTTATTCAACTATATTACATACTCGTACATTGAATGTGCTGATGTCATTCGACCTTTATCTTTTAATGATGTGCAGATACAAGTTCTTAGGAGCCTCAACAATAGTCCGTTGAGATCACTTCTCCAGTCATCAGCTTTTGAGTGAGACCTTTTTGCTTTTGGAGAACTGTAATTTTTATATGTTGTTAGTAATGGCTTTTGTGGTGTGACACTTATCTTGTAACGACCAGGTTACATCATTATAGAAATGCCAACGGGGAAAATTTGGGGCCGGAATTTTATTTTGTAGTATTTGGATTTTCCCAACCTTGTCCAGATTTGGAGGAAATTGGAGTCACCAAAGTGTAGGGAAATCTGATAACAATCGGGTGAGTTTTATTTTATTTTAATTACATGAGTAGTTAGATAACTCGTTCATGAAACAGTACAACTTTACAGATTTTAATTCGAGCGAGTAGAACCCTTGGAATCGATCTTAGCGTAAAGGGTATTTTCTGATCGTCGTGGGTTAGAGGTGTGTATTGAAATGGTATTTTAGAATTCCTTCAATTGAATCTTTGGTTCCGTTTGTGCCGCCTTGGCGGGAGTTTGGTTGCTATGACGGGGCCGCTACAGCGGGATATGGGGCGATGTGGCGGGTATGATGAAACTTAAAATCGTAGGTGAAACACGAATAGCTTACTGGTTCAAGAATTTCGCTCTGGAGGGAATTCGAGTCACTCTGGAATCCTCGCTACAGTGGGGTGAGGGCCCTTGTGGCGGGCTAGACGTGACTTGATATCGTTAATAAACCCCTAAACGACCTCATTATGCACTTTTCAACTTTTTGAGCTAAGAAACGACCCCCCAGGTGACTCAAACTCATATTTCGATCCTTAGAACGTAATAGAATGGGTGAATATTGATGGGGGAGGGTTTAGTTATAGATTCTATGGTGGAAACAACCCTTAATTGGATAGTTAGGATCATGGGTTGATCTAGGGTTTGTTAGATTTGTTGGTAATCCGGGTAATTAATAATCGTTTATTAATGCCCGCATTATATTGATTATTTGTAGACCAAGAACAAGCGGAACGAAACCGTGAATAGAAGCATAGCTGAGTAGATGTCTTATCTAAACGGGTGATTGGATTGGAAGAACAAGCCCGGGAGAGGGAGAATGACTTCTCCCTTCGAGAGTGCAAACATGGAAAGAACCATTGGAGTGTGGAAAAAGATGATGCTCTTTCAATCATTCAGCAAAAACTCGAAGAACAGGACAAGAAGTTGAATGACATGAAAGACAACATTGAAATGCTAAATGAAACGACCACTGCAAACTCCATGAAAATTCATCTGCAAGATGCTCAGATAAACAATTTAATGATAGGTCAATACCCACTATTCGCCGATGACTCACCTAACTACACCATGGGTGATTTCGAGGATGAAGAGTAGTCTTTGACTAGCATCGTGCCACGACGTTAACTAAGTTGTTGTTTGGGAGGCAACCCAAAACCCTTTGTTATCTTCTATTTTGCGTATTGATTAAATAATATTATGCTAGTTTTACAGAATAAAGTCTGGAAGGCGATCAAAAGGTGCAAAAGGACGAGCAACAGTTTCAGTTGAGAAATCGCTGAAGAATCCGGAGATCAATTCTATTCCACCGTTTGACTCAAGATATCTTCAAAATCCGGAGTTTATAAAACTCGGTGACAGTTGGAAATCATTGGCGAATCGCCGATCATTTCAGCAACCACGATAGAATTCGCCGTTGAAACCCTCGTATAGCAGCGGTTCTGTAACCTTCGACGGATAAATCCACAACCTGCGTTCCGTCGAATGAGATACCCATTTTGACTAACGTCGCCAAGTGGCCTTTTTTTGCAAACCAAAGCATCAATGTCTAGACAGATAGAGCAACCAATTAGTCAGGATTACCTCTTTACCTCCCTCTTTACCTTTAGATGTAGTTTAAAGGTGATTTCACCTAGTGGTTGTGGTTTAATTTAAAGGGCTTGTAGTTGCAAATACAAAGCCACCCATGTGTTTTCGTCTTGTTCGAGAGGGAGGTTGCGAAACCAAGACCACTAGACTGATTGCCTAAGGAGTGGGTCGACATGAGGTTCAGCTCGAGAGAGTGACTGGGGTAAGGCGTAGGCTGGTCTTCATGCGGCAAATGGGTGTCCGAGAGGAATGCCTTCGAAATGGGGTAAGTTGCCTAAGAGGAAACTTTTTTATCCATTTAAAGCTTAGCCTAGTCACTATTATCTTACAAATTTCCTTTCAAAAACATGTACCCAACTACTTATCTCAACTAGCATTGTGGTCACACCCCAAGAACATTTCCTCATACTTGATTTTCTTGTTAATTTTTGATGTTTTTACTAATTGTGACAAAACCCCCAAATCGTTATTTGACACTTTTGTGTCACCACCTTTTATTTACTATGTTTTTACTCGTTAATATCTTTAGCTACGACTAGTTAGAGCTTAATTTTGCTTTTATGTTAAATCTTGAAACCACTCCCTATGGATACGACCCCAACCTTTAGTTGGGTTACTATACTATCGACAATCGTAGACACTCATACCGTAGGTTAGTGTCATTGGTCACGATAAGCATCAAAATGGCGTCGCTGCCGGGGAGTGGTGTTATTTGGGAATTCCTAGTTCAGTAATATTCTTGATTTTTCCTAGTTTAGCCTTACTAATTTTAGTTGTAGTTTTGTTTTACTTGTCTGGAGAATAGAGGAGGGAAACAAGAATGGATAATCACTATGGGTTTGACACAAATCATCCTCTCCTGAAACTATTGAACCTCAGGGATAATCTACTGACTTTCAAACAAGAAGGAGAGGAAACAATTCCAGAAATGTAGCTGCGGTTTAAAGCAATATTACAAACATGCTCATTCCATGGAATGACTGATAAGACACTGTTGGATTGCTTCTATCAGGGTCTCGAACCCTAAAATAGAAGCATAGCAGAGTATCTTTTTGAAGGCGGAATGCTAATCCAACCCTACGAAGTTGTCGCAACACTACTTGACAATATGGTTAAAGCCGGCAAAGAAACTCAAAAGAAATACGAATGAGACAAATTGGTGGCGCAAATAGTTGTCTTATATAAACGGGTAATTGGATTGGAAGAACAAGCCCGGGAGAGGGAGAAGGACTTCTTCCTTCGAGAGTGCAAACATAGAAAGAAGCATGAGAGTGTGCAAAAAAGATGATGCCCTTTCAATAATTCAGCAACAACTCGAAGAACATGACAAGAAGTTGAATGACATGAAAGACAACATTGAAATGTTAAATGAAACGAGCACCACAAACTCCATGACAATTTAGCTGCAGGATGGTCAGATAAACCATTTGATGATTGGTCAATACCCACCATTTGTTGAGGACTCACCTAACTATACCATGGGTGATTCCGAGGATGAAGAGTAGTATTTGACTTGCGTCGTGCCACGAAGTTAACTAAGTCGCTGTTAGGGAGGCAACCCAAAACCCTTTATTATCTTCTAGTTTGCATATTAATTAAATAATAGTGTGCTAGTTTTACAGAATAAAGTCTGGAAGGCGATCAAAAGATGCAAAAGGGAGAGCAACAGTTCCAGTTGGTGTGTGGCTGAAGAATCCGGCAATCAATTCTATTCCGCTATTTGACTCAAGATATCATCAAAATCCAGAGTTTGTAAAACTCGGTGACAATTGGAAATCATTGGCAAATCACCGATCTTTTCGGCATCCACGATAGAATTCACCATTGGGATCCTCATATAGTCGCGGTTCTGTAACCTTTGGCGGATCAACCCACAGCTAGCGTTCCACCGAATGAGTTACCGAGTTTGACTATCGTCGCCAAGTGGACAGTTTTTGCAAGCCAAAGCATCAATGTCCAGACAGATGGAGCAACCGATTAGTCAGGATCACCTCTTTACCTCCATCTTTGTATTTCTTTATTTAGCCTTACGGATTCTGTGTTTATTTGTATTTGAGGACAATTGCTTTTATTTATGGTGGAGTGAGGCTCAACTTTTATGTGCTATTTGTGATTCGTGTTTTGAATACATTCGTGTTTTCTATGGATGTTTGAGCTCGTTTCTTCGTTTACTTTTAATTGCAAAATGATTTTGACCCTTCCAAAATAATTTGAATTTTTCACATATTTTTGCCACCACTCGTGAGTTGAATGTGGTTGTTCTTTTGCAAAAATTTAAGTCTCATTTTTTGGTCAATACCGATGACTTGAATAGTTCTCTAATTTGAACGAAAATGAATGTATGGATACGATGAGGCCAAATGAACTTGCATAGACAATATGTGAACTCTCTGCATGTCGTTGTGATTAGCTATTTATCGAATTGATTCTCTTGTTATGACCGTTGCGTACTAGCGAAAATGTATAGTCTTGCTTAACTTAAGTGTCGATGCCTTGTGTGATTAGCTTGTTATGAACCATGCATGAATAAACCTAGAATTATCCATGTTAGTATTATTGATTTAGAAAGATGTCCTCTTGAAATGATCTGAGCCAACTGTAAAAAGTGTGAGCCAAATTTGACATATACCTATTTTGTGGCCTACCCGTGAGTGTGTAAAAGTCTTTTGAACACCATTTGAGCCTTATCTTTCTTTTGAAGAACCTTGATGAACCCTAGACCTTACTTGAGCCACTACCTACAATCCTCTTAATTTGTGATTTAGTGAATAGCCAACTTAGGCTTTTGGCCTAAGTTGGGAGAGGTCAAAAAGTGCAAGAAAAAGTCCCCCCTAACCCATGGGATTGCTTAAGTGGAAACCTCTTCAGAAGAACAAAAAAAATTTAAAAAAAATTATGGAATAGGGTACGAAGGAAATCGGGTTTCCAAGCAATCCATGAAGGTGAATAAACACGTGACTTAGAAGCATTAGAAAAAGAATTGATAAAGGGGGAGAAGGGATTACCTTGAGAATACCACATCTCACGAGGATGAAAGAGTCACTGAGCCTAAATGACCATACATTTACATTAAGCCCCATTACAAGCGTTAGAAACACCTTTTTGATCTTGAGTAAGCCAAATCAAGAGTCGATTGGAAAATAAGGGCAAACCTATAGGTGTACGCATGCATTGTGTACCTCTTTTTGAGTGTGAGCTTTGCATCTAATTCCTGGTCTTAAATTAATTAACCTCTGTGTGTGAATATGGAATTATTCTTCATGTGAGGGCATTTAGATACTTTTTGTCGAGCTTGCACTTGCACAAGTAGCAAGTATTGCAAGCATGAGAATCTCTGATAATGGTGTGTCACAAATTGAATCTTTGAGTACACAGTTGATCTTTGCATAAGTAATTTGAATCTCGTTGTGTATGTTCATCATTGAGTCTTGTGTAGCACTGTTTGAGACACCCTTTTTGAACGGCTGAACTTGAGTTTGATTGAGGACAATCAAAAGTTTAAGTTGGGGGTGTTGATGAGTCCATAAATTGGACTCATTTAGGGCTTTATTTTGATAAGAATAGTGTCCTCGAATGCTTATTTTGTCTAAATATGTGAAAAAACTCTTAAGTTTCAGGTATTTGAAGTTTTATTGAAAGCTTGGACACTTAGGCGCAAAAAGGAACAAAAAGATTGAAAAGAACGAACAAGCAGACACCCGAGCATCGCCAAGCACACTTGCCGATTCGTCGAAGGGATTTACTCCGCCCTTTGTTTCAGAACGCGAAGCCCTGAAGTAGAATGATCAAAAAGGGGTTGAAAGAAGCAGTTGGCGCTTCACCGAATAGTTTCGCGAAGTAGTACTATACCGGCCAGTGGTCCAGAACATGAAAATGCTAAAGGCAAGCACGAAACGGCGATGAGGCAGATGAAAGGAAAGTCACCGAAGTCATTCGACGATATCGACTAACTTCGCAGAAAGTTCTGGCAGCGCTATTTTCTGAAGTCTATAAATACTGAACTTGTTATTAATTTTAAGGAGTCAGACATTTATTTTAATTTCCAAAATAGAATAGTACTTTTTGGATATTTTTTTCTCAAGTTTGAAGAGGGTTTTTGGGAGACTTGAAGAAAGAAGGATTTCATCTTCCCCAAGTTGGAAGTGGGTATTTTTCATCCTTCTTCTTTTTCTTAAATCAAGGTTTAATTTCTTATACCCATTTGATTTTACAATCATTTTAGGTGTATTTTTTTATTTCTTGATGTGTGGCAAAAGACCCCATTTTTGGAGTGTGACTTAGCAAATATATGTTCATATTATTGTTGGGTCTTGCTTACTGATAGGTTAGATGTAGTGTAATGGTGATTTCACCTAGTGGTTCTGGTTTAATTTAAAGTGTTTGTAGTTGTAAATACAAAGTCATCCATGTGTTTTCTGCTTTCCCGAGAAGGAGGTCACGAAAGGAAGACCACTAGACTGATGGCCTAAGGAGAGGGTCGACATGAGGTTCAGCCGAAGAGGATGAACCCTAGTCCAATATCCTAACACTCAGCTCGAGAGAGTGACTGGCGTAAAGCATAGGCTGGTCTTCATCCGGCAAATGCGTGTCTGACAGGAATGCCTTCGAAACGGGGTAAGTTGCCCAAGAGGGAATTTATTTCCATTTAAAGCTTAGCCTAGTCACTATTATTTCACAAATTTCCTTTCAAAACCATATACACAACTACTTATCTTAACCTGTATTGCAGTCACTCCCTAAGAACATTTCCTCATACTTGATTTTTTTATTTATTTTTGCTATTTTTACTAATTGTGACAAAACTCCCAAATCGTTATTTGACACTTTTGTGTCATCTCCTTTTATTTAGTATATTCTTACTCATTAATATCTTTAGCTACAACCAGTTAGAGCTTAATTTTACGTTTCTGTTAATTCTCGAAACCACTCCCTTGGGACATGACTCCAACCTCTAGTTACTATTGACGATCGTAGACACTCATACCGTTGGTTAGTCTCGTTGGTCACGATAAGCATCAAAATGGTGCCGCTTCCGGAGAGTGGTGTTATTTGGGAATTCCTAGTTAAGTAGAATTCTTGATTTTTCTTAGTTTCGCCTTACTAATTTTAGTTGTAGTTTTGTTTTTCTTGTTTAGAGATCAGAGCAGGGAAACAAGAATGGATAATCACTATGGGTGTCACACATATCATCCTCTCCTAAAACTATTGAACCTCAGGGATAATCTACGGACATTCAAACAAGCAGGAGAGAAAATAATTCCAGAAATGTGGCTACGGTTCAAAGCAATATTACAAACATGCTCATCCTATGGAATGACTGATAGGACACTATTGGATTGCATCTATCGGGGTCTCGAACCCAAAAATAGAAGCATAGCTGAGTATCTCTTTGAGGGCGGAATGATTACCCAACCCTACGAAGTTGTCGCAACATTACTTAACAATATGGTCGAAGCCGGCAAGAAACTCAAAAGAAATATGAGACAAATTGGTGGCGCCAGTAGATGTCTTATCTAAACGGGTGATTGGACTGGAAGAACAAGCCCGGGAGAGGGAGAACGACTTCTACCTTCGAGAGTGCAAACATGGAAAGAATCATGGGAGTGTGCAAAAAGACGATGCATAGTGTGCTAGTTTTACAGAATTTGGGGACGGAAAAACTTTTTCATAGTATTTGGATTTTCCCAACCTTGTCCAGATTTGAAGGAAATCAGAGTCACCAAAGTGTAGGGAAACCTGGTAACAATCGGATGAGTTGTTTTTGATTTTGATTACATGAGTAGTTAGATAACTTATTAACGAAACCGTATGACTCTACGGAATTGAATTTGGGCGAGTAGAACTCTCGTAATTGATCTTAGCGTAAAGGGTATTTTCTGATCGTCATGGATTAGAGGTGTGTTATGAAATGGGATTTTGGAATTCCTTCAATTGACTCTCTGGTTTCGTTTGTGCTGCCATGGTAGGAGCTTGGTCACTATAGCGGGGCCGCTACAGCGGGATATGGGGCGATGTGGCGGGTACGACGAGACTTAAAATCGTAGGTGAAAGAAAAATAGCTCACTGGTTCAAGAATGCCGCTCTGGCAGGAATTCGAGTCACTCTGACGCCGCCGCTACAGCAGGGTGAGGGCCGCTGTAGCGGGCTAGACGCTACTTGATGTCGTTAATAAACCCATAAACACCCTTATTATACATTTTTCGACTTTTTGAGCTAAGAAACGACCCCTATGCGACTCAAACTCATTTTTCACCATTCTTGAGGCTAAAGGTAAGCTTTTCACTCCCTGAATCCGTTTTTCGATCCGTAGAGCGTAATAGAATGGGTGAATATTGATTGCAAGGGTTTTGTTATAGATTCTATGGTGGAAACAACCCTTAATTGGATTGTTGGGATCATGGGTTGATCTAGGGTTTGTTAGATTTGTTGGTAATCTGGGTAATTAATATTTGTTTATTAATTCCTTTATTATATTGATTGGTTGTAGACCAAGAACAAGCAGAATGAATCCGGAAAGGGAAGGATCAAGTTTCTTTGGGTTTCAAGCTTGTTTCGAGGAAGGTGATGGGTGTGATTCTATGATTGTATGATGTATGCTAGTTCTTGCTTCATTATGATACTTGTATATGTATGAATGTTGCAATGTTGATCACACTTGTTGTAAATGGGATAGATGAATTATCGTTACCATGAAATCATGACTTAAATGTATGATCTTGAGGATATACTTGTGTTTGTGATTGTGGTTGGATCGGATTGCCACGTTCCGGCATAGCTAACTTGGATTAGATTGCCACTTTTCGGCATAATATGGGATCAGATTGCCACTCTTCGGCATAACTATGGGATCAGATTACCACGTTTTTGCATGCTAACAATTTGGGCTTGGGTTCCATGAGAGGACCAATGATATGATGAGAAATGTGAAATACGTTATTGATTCTTCATGTTGATGATGTTGTATATGTTGATATATATGCATGTGATTATAATGTTGTTTGACTTGTTTATGTTGCACTAGTGGGATAGTCGCGTGATCCTACCAGTACACTGTGGTTGTGTACTGATACTGCACTTGCTCTTATTATTGTTGAGTACAAAGCATCTTCATGCGACTATTGACAGACCTCGCTTAGAAGATCAGTGATCGTCGCTTCGAACTCAAGGGTGAGCCAAATCTTCTAGGCTTCCATGGGATTCTCTTTCGTCTATGTCCATCATTTACGGACTTAGATATTTGTTTCAGTTAGTTGATTAGTTCATAAATTTGGAGATGTATCCCTTCTTGGTTAGACTTAGATCATTTGTTTAGATGTTTTGGTACATTGACTTTCAGGTTCTAGGTTGTTTATTCCGCATTTGTTTAGTTAATTAACTTGCTTCCGTAACTTAATTGCCTTAGTTTTCGTTTAGTTGCATAGTTTGGGTTGTAGTAGTGGTTCTCCCACCGGATGGTTAGTGTGGGTGCCAATCACGACGGTTTGGGTCGTGACAAAGTTGGTATCAGAGCCTAGGTTCTCGAGTACCAACCACGTCTACTATGTAGGCTCGGGGCATGACAAACTTGGTATCAGAGCACAAAATTCAAGTGTCATAAGGTTTTTATAAAGCCTTGTCAGTATGATCTTATTTATGGCTGTGAGGGCCCCACTTCTATAAATGAGGTACTACAAACATTTAAGAAAAGTTTCCCTTCATTCTTACACTAAATTGTGCAGTAGAACTATGTTGTAAGAAACTTATTCAAACTCATGCATTTTTCAAATCCATTCGACTACCCCTCATACTCAAGGTCGTTGAAAAGCAAAGCTCAGATCCTTATCGATGAGTTACTCAGAGGAAAAGTCTTAAGAAGCAGAATAGCTTGAACGAAGTCCGTAAGTGAGCTTAAGTCTTAAGATTCGAAAGAAAGCACGCTTATTCATATAAATCGTGCATTTGGGCCAAAGTGACATGTACTCCCAGACTCTCTTCTCTAAACCTTATTCAAGTGAGACCCTTATCAGGGAAATGTGTTTTAGAGTGCTTGCATAGTATTTCACCCGAAAGATAGTACGATTTATGATATTATGAGCCAGTAGTAGTAGAAGTGCCCAGAGTTAGAAGTATGCATTTAGAGATGTAGTAGCCTAAGAAATAGGGATAGCTATTGAGTAGAGTGTATAGTTGTAGTCTTGTACCCAGTAAGAAGTGATGAGTTTATGTAGATTTCATGATAGAAGGTAGAGTGTATATATATATATATATATATATATTATCATTATTATTATATCAGTTAATATTTATATTATATTATTATTATTAGAATACATTTTCTATATATCAACAAGTTTTCACATTCACTTGCAATTTATTTTTTACTAGTATTTTTCTATTAAGTATTTTAAAAGATTGTAATTAACAATTTTAAAAAATTAATTGATAATCTATGTTAAGAAAATTATTGCACATATATGAACTAAACCAAAACAAAAAAGGGGTAAGAAATAATAAATTTGAATTAATTTGTTTTTTTGAAAAATGCTAATAGTTAAGAAGACACTAGATTTTTTTAGTTAATTTGATATTATTTTTAAAATATCGAATGACATAAATTTAAACTCTCTCTTCTCTCTCATGCAAAAACCCTAAACCTTTTTGAATAATCCCACCGAAATGGTGCCAACAAGGCCACCGGTCAGCCTTCGTCCTGGTCTGACGTGTTTTCTCATTTTTGATAAGTCTTTCCCTATTCTAAAGCATCTCGCAGCTCATGTGAATAATAGTTCAATGATACCTAGTACTGTTTTGCCTAGCAATCCTATGAATTTGCCTAACGAAAAGAATGGTAAAGAGGTTTTACCAGTTCAATATGTTGATATGTTCTATAACGGCTCATCTAGTCTCTCACCATCAGTGAAGCCTAATGTGATAAAAAAATCTTAACTATAATGAAGGAATCCCACGAGTTGTATGGATGGAAGAAGAAGTGCATAGAATGATTATTAGAATCTTCAATATCTCGTAACTGGGAAGTTTTCGTACAGATGGCCGGATATAGAAGAGCTTCACATTCAAATTCCTAAGCAATGCAACGTGAAAGGGGATTGCAAGATTGGTTTATTACGGAATAGACACATATTAATGAGGTTTTTTAGGGAGGAATATTTTATCAATATGATGTCTAAACCTAATTACTATATATTATCAACGGATGGTTATTCTTATATGATGCGACCTTTGATTTATGATGTTGCGTTTAAGATTGAAGAAGAAACAACTCAGATGATGGCTTGGATTTTCTTTCGAGATTTGAAACCAATATTCTTTGTTAAGAAACCCATTTTTTCATCAGCATCAACAGTAGGAGAACCTTTACAATTGGACATGTCGACGATCAATAAGACTAGACCTAGCTGTGATATGTTTAACGTGTAGGTAGATTTGCAGGCTAATTTCCCCAAGGTTGTAAATCTGGAAGTTGTGAATGAGGATACTAGGACCTCTAGGGTGGTCAAAATTCGGATTCAATAGTCTATGGTTCCAAAATATTGTAAGGAGTGCAAACTACAAGGGCATATAGAGCAAGTATGTAGGTTTCTGCGTCCAGAACTTAGGGCTCGCAAGCAGAAGGAACGGAATGACGATAATGGGAAGATTGTTGAAAATTCATAGCCAGAGGCAACACTAATAAGAGTGGGCAGGCAGATTAAGAAGTCATTTCCTACAAATAAAACAACCCAAGAAATGAAAAGAATAATAGAAAGGTAGAAGATGAGGGTGTTTACACAGGCAATCAGTTTGCGGTTCTGAATAATAAACAATAGGACAAGGAGAGTAGTACACACAATGCAATATTAGCAGAACAGATGATCGAAGATAATCAACATATCACTTCTATAAATGTTATATAGAAGGCATAAGAAAATCAAAAAATTGAACAAGTAGACATAGTGAATACGAAAAATGCACAATGAGATATGAAAAATCATGATGGGGAAAATAACGATGACGAAAAACAAGGAGAGAATGTCCATGCAAATCCAGAAAAATCAGAAGAAACTTATTCAGAAACCTCAATATACACAAGAGTACACAAAGCTGAAGGGCATAACAATAGTGAGAAGAAGATTTTACATGATAGAGTAAAAGAAGGCAAGCATTTTAATGCACAAAGGGAAACAGGGCTGCATGAGTTACATTATGTTCACTTGAGCAGAGTAGCAGGAAAAAGTCAACATGAAAAATAAGTGGAAGTAGAAGAGTCAAATAGCATAGATAATAAATCATAGAGAAGTGGGAGCAGTGTAACCAGTCAAATAAGAGAACTACATGTAGCTGTACATGAAAGTGGAAAAGATATGATTTTGTTCAAGGAGTTGGAAATTGATGAATATCATGATCCTTTACAAATGGCAAATGCACCAGATGGAACTCAACTTCCGATGGAGTTGTTTGAAGTAGTAGTTGTCTCAAAATTAGTTCCAAGCATTCCTGAAAAAAAGCTCCTATGGAAAGGCTACATGAACCGGTTACACACAATTGCCTAAATAAGGATCCTATAAATATGGTAAAAGAAGACACATTTTCAAATAAGAGAAAAAAAGTGGAGGATAAAGAAGAAGAAGAAATGACTCCAATATGCAGAATATCAGTAAGGAGGTTGGGCTATCACCATAGATGTCATCAAAAAATAAGGAAGGCAAGGGAAAAAAAGATATTAATAGCTTTGTGCCTACAAGAGTTCAAACTAGGAGGGGGATAAAATCAATGTTCAAATGAGTTACAAAGCTCAATTCTGAAATATTAGGTCTGTTAGAACACAACATGCCTTTCATAGGGTACAAATGCTACATAGATATCACAAATTTGTGATGATTTCTTTGATGGAAACATTTAAAAGTACTAGACATATTCAATGATACAATAGAAGAATTGAGATGCAATATGCTAATTATCATACTAATGAAAGATCTGGGTGTTTGTTAATAATCATATTCAAGTAGGTGTAGCAGCATATTCTTATCAGCAACTGAATTTACAACTCATATGGACATCAAATATTAGCTACTGTGGTTTGTGCTAAATGCTCTAATATTGAGAAACAAAGTCTATGGGGAGATGTGTCCTCATTCAGTCAACAATTCAATATGCCTAAGATGATGGGAGGTGACTTAAATGTGATCCTTAGAGATGAAGAAAAACTAGGTGGATTGTCGTTTATCCACGGGAATATGAGGATTTTGCATTATATCCTAACTCGTGTGATTTGTCTGATGTTTATTTCTCAGGAAATCATTTTACTTGGTGGAATGGCAGGGTTGATGAGACACGTATTTTCAAGAGATTAGATAGGGTTATAGCTAATGATTCATTCTTGGAGATTTATGGCAACAGTGAAGTACAACACCTAGCTAGGACAGGGTCTGATCATGCCTTCTTACTCCTTACTCCTTACTTGTGAGGTGGGAAATACTCCTATTGCAAACCTTTCAAGTTCTTGAATTTTTGGACCAAAAGAGAAGACTTCAAAAATGTTGTTCAACAAAATTGGGTGTCTGAAAATTTAGATAATACTTTCATTCAGCTGAAGCTGAAGCAGAAACATGAAACATGAAAGGATCAAGAAGGCTTTTAACTTATGGAGTAGAGAGAATATTGGAGATATTTTTAAGCAATTGTCTATTAGAGAAGATATTCTGACCAGATAGCAGATCAATATTGCAAAGAGCACATGCAGAGTTAAAGCTTTATCTTCATTATGAAAAAAAGTTTTGGAGGAAAAAGGCTATTGTACAATGGTTTGAAGAAGGAGACAGAAATGCTAGATTTTTCCATGGCCTTGTTAGGGGAAGAAGGAAAACACTTACATTGAAGAGTTCTCAAGGAAGAAGGCACATGGACAGAATCTAATGATGAGATCATAAGGGAAAGAGTCTGCATTTTTTGAAAAGCAATTCACTAATGGAGATATAGATGAGGAAATGTCTCTATTACATGGTATCCAACCATAGATATTCTAAGAAGATATTGAGTTTCTCAAAGCTCTACCTGATGCAGAAGAAATTAAAAAAATGGTCTTTGAATTAAATTTTGATTGTGCTTGTGGTCTTGATGGTTTTACTGGATGTTTCTATCAAACATGCTAGGATATTGTAGGCCTTGATATAATACAGGTTGTGCATGTTTTTTTCCTGGGTGTCTCTTTACCAAAATGTATTAATCACACTAATTTGGTTCTAATACCTAAAAATGATATTACCCAACCCTTATAAATTCTTAGACCAATTAGTCTGAGTAACTTCTTAAACAAGATCATCTCCCGACTGGTTCATGATAGGATTGAAGGTTATCTGCCTAAATTAATATCACAAAATCAATCTGGCTTTGTTAAAGGAAGGAATATCACTGAAAATATGTTGCTAGCTTAGGAGGTTATATCTGATATAAGGCTAAGGGGTAGGCCTGATCATGTGGTTATAAGGTTCGTCATGGCAAAATCATATGAGAGGGAAGAGTGAATTTTTTTAATCAGAGCGATGGAGAAGATGGGTTTTGACGCTGAGATTCTAGACATGATTTGGAGACTTATTGCTAATAATTGGTATTTAGATATTATTAATGGGCAGACTCATGGACTTTTCCATTCTACAAGAGGGGTCAAGCAAGGGGATCTTTCATAACCTGCCATTTTTATAATGTCTGCAGAAGTGTTATCTAGAGCTATCAATCAATTATTTGAGAGATTAGGTTGTAAAATCTATGTATTTCCTAAATGGAGTGATAAATTGAATAATCCGTCTTATGCAGATGATACAATTTTTTTTACAGTTATAGACAAAAATCATTAAAGCTTATAATGGGAGTTTTGAAAAAAAATATGAGGAACAATCAGGACAATTGATTAATAAAGATAAAAGCTCATATTATGTATATAACAAGGTAGCACATGTTTTTAGACAATTGGTGAAGGAGATCACTGGTTTCTCAAGAAGTTTACTTCCTTTGACATACCTAGGATGCCCTATTGGTCATTCTATGAAGAAGAAGGTATTTCACAGTATTATCAAGGAAGATCCATGACAAGTTACAGTTGTAGAAGGGAAATCTTCTGACTTTTGGGGGTAAAACAGTTTTATTAAATAGTGTGCTTCAGAGCATCCCTGTTTATCTTTTATCCGTCCTTGACTCCTTCCCCCCTCCAAGTGTGTAATACATTATATTCATAGAATGTTTGCTAAATTCCTGTGGAACTTCAACGATGAGGGAAGATCTACCCAGTGGATAACATGGAACGATATTTATGTGCCTAAAGAAGAAAGAGGATTGGGATTTAGCTCTTTATTTGACCCATCTTGGATGGATGGGACCAGAAAGTGCTACAACATATTCTTGATAAGGAAACTTGTAATCATGTTACTAGAATCATGAGAATTCTAACCCCTTCATAGGAAAGAGACAAACCTTGGTGGATGCCCAGTGGGTCTAAAAAATTTAAGGTAAATCAACATAGGATTTATGTAGAAATAGAAATGAGCTTGTTGAGAAGATATATTCAACATATGGGTGAAGGGAATACCTTTAAAGGTGTCATTCATGTTATGGAGGTTGTGGTTTAGAAGAATTTATATTAGGGAAATGCTTATTAGAAGAGGCGTTACTAACTCTGTGGTATGTTGTTGCTGTAACAGTAATGAACAAGAGACATCTGTACATTTATTTATTGAATATCCTGAATCATATCATATTTGGAGGTTATTCAATATGGTTGTATGTCTGCATTTTCATGTAGTACAGCTCAAACAGACATTGGAGGAATGGTGGAAGGATGATTGTGCTACTAAATTAAAACTGATATTTCAAGCAGTTTCTGCTTTTATAATATGTCAAATTTGAAAGAGAAGGAATGTGATCTAGCATGGTGGTAGTATGTCTAGACAAAGCATGATATTGGAGATTCTTAGAAATGTTTATTTGTTTACTAGGTACTGTCTACCGTGAGTTTACGGTATTTTTGATGCATTTTACTTGTAACACCCCAAAAACTAGTAGGTGAAACTAGAGCCTTACGTGAGTTTTAGAGTTTGATGTGAGGGTTAGAATTGTAAAATGGCTTCTTATACTTAGGATGAGGGGTTTAGGGGCTAAACGTCAAGGTACGACTCCCCAAGAACCAACCAAGGTCCCTTGAGGAGGACCCTAAAGCCTAACCCCAAAATTGCCCAAAGCTCTTGATGTTATGATCAAATTGATGATTTCCTACTATTTTATAATGAATTCCTCAAGAATCCATGAAATCCCCCATTTTATCAAATTGGATCTGAAAGTGTGGGTATTGATTTATGTAAGTAGAATGTTATAGAATTATTGAATGTTATGATTGATTTAGTATTGAGCTATGTCATTATGATGACAATACATATTTTCCATGACTTACCCTAGGTTATTGATAAAATTGAACTAATGTGGGTTTGTGCCTTAAAGAAGGAAATAGAAGACTTATAGATGATCTTCTAGAATTGATGTCCTAAGTAGTAATTATTTATGAATGGGAGCTTGTAGACATGAATTGAATTAGGTTATAGTATAAATGATGGACCATGACTTGTAAAGCTTGAACTTGAACCTCTATAATGATTGATGAATAGAATCACCTAATAGTGAAAAATGTGATTAGAATGCCGTGAAATCTAGGTATGCATGATGAATTGTGATTAGTAGTGTTGAGATTGAGTTAATATGATGACATGACTATAATTAGTTAAGAAGGAAATGTGTGGTTAGATTATTTTGAGAATTAGGCATATGTGATGACCATGTGAGGTATTGCTTGAGAGTAAGGTTTGTAGTATGAAGATGATTTCTAGGGCTTTAAGGGTAAAAGCTAATATAAATGAGCTAATGATGTTTAGACTTTAAGAGGGAACCTATCATGTATGTTGAATTGTTTATGGCATTATTGTGGAAGGACTTTACCCACATGACCTAATGAGTACATGAAATTATGTATGTAGTAATTGAACTACTTGAGCTATGATTATATCCATCTCTAATGTAGTGAATTCTAGATGTGTTGATTTAATGTGATCTATGATCCTTGAATGCAAGATATGAGAATTATTCATGATTGTGAAATTATGTACATGTTTTGTGCACACTTTGAGAGTGAAGTGTCTATGATGATGATATTGTTGTTTGTGTCATTGAAAGGAAAATCTCTCACACACACACTACATGCATGAATATGATTATGATGTAACTATGGTGTTGTTGAAAGGATATGCTTATATATACCCTTACACATGACTATGCATGAAATGTCCATGATCATGATTATGGTAATATATTGTGTTGATTGAAAGGCTATTCGCATGAACACATAATGAACATGATGTGAAACGTTTTCTCACATAATGAAGATTCTACGTTGAAAGGCAGTTCTCACCGAATTGAATCTAACATGAAGACATGGACTGTGAAAGTTTATTCTCATGCATGATCTAATGAGCTATCCGAATGAAACAAGTTAGAATTCAATAAATACTCCATGGGAATTATTCTTAGCATCGAATGGATAATGAAAATGAGATAGAGGCTCTCCCGTTAAGTAAGCTCGGGTTTCTAAAGGGAATCTCATGAGGTGGAAGCTCCCTCGTTAAGTAAGGTTGGGGTTTCTAGGAGCAATCTCCTTATCCCATAAACTACGGTTATTTAGCTATTGGATCCACCTAAAAGTTAATACATTTTAGTTCTACCTGAGGCAAGTAGGACACCTCTTTTCGGTGTGGGACATGACATTGGATTCCATGTTAAGCTCACATGGTCTATGTCGGTTAAGACTAAATACCACTACCAACAAGAATATGAGTTATGTACTATGGTTACTCCAGAAGCTCTATAAATTGTGGGTGGGGGTATGGGACTTCATCCATGCATTGCACAAGTAGGCTTTGAGAGTAGTTATGTTGTGTTCCTCAATGTAAATGACTTCTGAAATGATGAATGTTTAACTTAGATTGTTGCTATGAGTTGCTTTCCTTGACATGACTTATTAAATGTGAATGTTCCTTGTCTATGAGTATTAACTAAGGATGATATCAAAGAATGGTAAATATGATTAAGGTGGCTTAAAAGTGGTACTTAGTACAGATGGGATAATGGGATCTTATCTCTGAATTGTACAAGTATAACTTAGGGTTACTTATGAGATAGTTCTATTATGCTATGTTAATTTATATGTTGAATATGTTTATGACTTATGCTTTCACACTAAAGTGCATGATGGTTCTCAAACTTAGTAAAGTGCATGCTTTTCAACAAAAATGTCATTTTTAGCATGTTTTAAAGGTTTTTATTCATGGATATCATACTTAGTGCATTTTTGTGCTAACCCATACTTCCTACATTTTTCCCAAAGTGTAGGCTTTGGAGATATTGGCTTCCATCCTCGTGGCTAGGATCATAGTAGATTAAGAAGAAGAAGTTTGGTAAGTCCTCATAGCATTCGAGAGCTTGACCACTATGTCGTTTAAGTCTTTCATTTTATATTTAGAGCTTTTGTATTGGTTGCATCCCAAAGTTTTAGTCTTAATGGATATAAATGGTTTGAGACAAAGTGTAGGCTTCCGCTTGTTTTTTATAAAAGACTTTGAATGTAAGTGAAAAAGTTTTAAATTTTCACACCATTTCCCATTATCTTTTGTTGTCATATGCAAAGAGGCTTGGATGGGGCTTTTCAGAGTCTTGTACGCCGTGTTACATCTAGAGGGGTACTCCTGGGTTGTGAAAATACTTGAAGTTTGTGTGCGTCTTAGGCATTTTTGTTAGTAGATATGATGGTGTTTGGTCTCATTTTGCACGAAATCAGTTTGAAGCATTTGCCGTTGAATGTAGCTGAAACAACAGGAGTTTGGCAACCTACAAGCTCACCCACGAGCCATCACTCAGTTGATGAGCCGTAGGTGGAAGTCGTGGGTCAGTGGTTTAAGGAAGTATGACCTAAGTATGGAACCACAAAGGCAACCAACGCCCCATAGCTTGAGTGATGAACCGTCAATGGGTGTCGTTGTTTGATTCAGTAACTTGAGTTCCAGTACTTGAACCACAAACATGCAAGATGGATCATGAATGGATCTACGAACCGTAGGTGGAAACCGTTGAATGAGAAGACCAAGAATTTTTCCAACTGCTGAACCATGGAGGAGACCCACGTACCGTTGGTTGCGGTCCGTTGTTCGCCACTGTCGATCGAAAACTACTAAAATCGGATTTTTCCTATTTTCATTTCCTACTTGGTTTAGGACTTAAGTACTATAAATATCAGTTGTAATTTACATTTTATAAGGGTTAGACCTTTTTGGAGACTATTGTTCTTGACTTTTGGGATTATTTTGCAAACACTTTAGCAATTTAATTCTTGAAGTTCGTTTTATGCAATTTGCTTTTGAGTTTCAATTCAAGATTTGGGTATTCATATATTTTCATTGTAAGATCATGATTTGTCTTATTAAACCTAATATGAATTGTGAATTCTCAAGCATGAGTAGTTAAATCCATAATTAGGGTGGACGGAACTATGAGCAATTAACAATGTATGAATAATAATTAAGTAATTCGAGAATAATGTACGCATGTATTGTTAATCCTTTCGTTTAGAATGCTTTCTAGCGGTGTGTAATGTTAGAACTCATTTGATTCCTACTTACCAGACAAGGAAGTAATGAATAACAAAAGGATTGAACAACAGAGATTTAGGTGAGTTTAACCCTTATCTAATAGTCTGACCTTAGTCATTATGATGCGAGGGATAATCCGAGGTTAAAGGTAAGGGTTAGTAAAGCATACACCCGTAGACGGACAAAGTTGCATGGTGAAATTTCCTATTTGGAGGACCAATCACTTAGGAATACCTAACTTATCAACCTTGCATGTTAACAGTAGGATGGAGTTACTATTATTAGGAATACAGCGTGAAGAGCTTATGGGGAACACTTATGCCCTAGTTTTCATCTCATGTTGATATCTCAAAGCGCAAATCCTATTAACTTGTTACTGAGTAATACAAATCAACAAACTGTTATTTTATTTAAAAATAAACCCTTGTTACTTTTCTCGGAATTCATTTGACTAAACGTAGATAATCGTAAGTAGCCTAAGTCTGAGCCATATTTCACGTGAGATCGACCCTAACCTAAAATTTAGATTCTTTATTTGACAACGACCGCTTATACTTCTTTCGGGAGGTGTAATTTGGGCATATCGGGTACAAATACCCATGGTTAAAAGACATCCCAATGAGTAGGCCATTGATTGTGAAGTTTTGGAAGGGTATACTCCACTGATTCAAACTAAGATTGTTAGATGGCTACACCCTCCTATGGGTAAATTCAAATGCAATACTGATAAGAGATGAAAATAGGAAGATAATATATGTTGAATCAAGGGTGTTGGAGAATGTCTCAGTTTTTGAATTGGAAATAAAAGCCATTAGAATGGGTATAGACTACTGTGTTGAACACAACCTAATACCCCTCATCATTGAAACAAATTCGTTAATGGCTTAGAAAATACTATGTGGAAGTTGGGAGGCCCCTTAGTTAATATCTCCGGATGTAGGCTACATTAAGGGACTGATGATGTAAATAAAAGTGGAAGTGATACATACATATCGAGAAGGGAATAAGAAACAACATGTTGAATCTAAAAATAAGGAAAATACATAACACATGTTACATGATGCTATGATATTGAGCAAACAACACTTAAACGTACAAATGGTATACTTCAATCAGTACAAACAGTCATTCAATTGAAAATAGAAAACATGCATAATCTGTGAATTAGGAGAATACAAAACACAGGTTACATGATGCTATGATATTGACGAAACAACACTTAAAAGCATAGATGATATGCTTCAATCAGTACATGAAAACACTCAACTACACTTCATCCAATTCTAAGTGTAGGCGGTCACAATTAAGTATAAACCCAATGAAGAGTTGGGGTCGATCCCAAAGGGAGTGATACGGTAAAAAATTCGATTACAAAGTGAAATGAGTGTTCTAATCGATTGTATAAGTAGACATTTTCGAAACAATTAAAGTAAATGGAAGGGGTTTGACAATTAATGTCAATTGAGGGGATTAGAGTGAACAATTAACAACTACGAACACACGAGGGTAAACAAAGAGAGGGATCCTTGGCAGTGTAATCGATTGAATGCCAATTTCGCTATATGGAAGATTATTATTTACTAAAAATCATTGAATCTTAGTGGGTAGGCTAGGCTTTAGGTGTAATAGTCATTTCTTGATCAACTACTATAAATCAAGTGAGTTCTCTCGAACCTCGACAAGTATAACACATATAAACAGCCCAATTCCTCAATTAGTCTACTCTTTCAAACTAGATTGGTACAATTGAATTTAGACCCACTTTCTGAAGCTAAGTCTACAATAACTAAATCACTATAATCATCAATTAATAGTTTTAACTCTAAAACCTCTTTCTCAAGCAAGCTTAGAATACTAGGCTAGAATTGAATTTGCAACTACAATTCATCAATTAAAACTCAACTACTAATTGATCCCACTTCAAATAAACATCAAAATTAGTAAATACTAACACCCATAATCTAATTGAAGCATTCAATCACATAATCACACCACCAAGAATGGGATTTTAGCCACACATGTTAAACAACAAGAAATAGTTACCAACTATGTTTTCCATTAGCTTGGGTAACAATCCACAAGTCTTCAAAATGCTTGAATTGAAATCAAAATCCAATAAACTCTAAATCTCTACTCAAAAGCTTAAAGGATAGTCTTAGGGATCAAAAACCCAAAACTAGACAATATGGGAACTCTCAAAAACCTCAAAACTCCTTTTTCTTCTTTTGAAAATTGCATTTATACATTTCTAGATTTTCAGCTTCGGAGCCATTCGGTAAAATAAGTCGGCCATAGCTAACTAGGTCGGCGATGCACCAAGTACTCCTTCTTCTAACCTTTTTTTCTTGCCTTTTCACCAATTACTTTGTAACTTTAGGCGGGCTCAGTCTCCATCGCCCATCCAGTCGGCGTGTCACCGAACTCCAGTTTCCTCACTGAGTTGGTTTTGTCCATGGGCTTGCCTGCGGTAACTTTTGGCGAGCTAACGATCCACTTGGCGATTCACCGAGTGGATTTGGAAAGCATAATCCTTACTTTTCTTCATCTTTTTCATCTTTTTTACTCCTTTTTACCCGGTAATGTCGTTGCCTTTCTCTTTTGCCTTCTTTGCTGCAAATTAGCATTTAAACATCAATTTAGAGCACAAAATAAGCATTGAGGACATTAAAACTCTGAATAAGAAGCCCTAAATGAGTCTAAATCCCCTACTCATCAGTACAAGCAATCATTCATTTGGAAATGGACAACATGCAGAATCTTCGAATTAGTAGAATACAGAACACAGGTTATAGGATGCTATGATATTGAGCAAACAACACTTAATAGTATAGATGATATGCTTCAATCAGTAAGCTACCTAATTATTTCAGCTGGAATTTCATCTTTTTAAACAGTGGTATTAACCCCTTTAGGGCTCAATCTGTTGACAGGATAAAATTAAAGTTGGAAAATAAGGTAAAAGGCGCAGCAGGTCATCATGTTTTTTTCAAATCAGTGGCTATCTCATTTCATTCCTTTTGAGGGCGAAGTTCACAATCAAATACCTTCCATTCTAGCAAAGACCTACCACATTCATTTTGACGAAGTCTTCATTGGTAACGAATCATAACACTAGTGAGATTTTTGGCGTTCAAGTGAGTACAAGCCGGACATGATATTGTTTGTAGAAGACGAAGGTTAGACGAGTATGGTAGTGTCAAGGAAACCATGGATACAGAGCTTCAGCGCGACTATTCAAAGATGAGGACTTAAAATGGGGTTTTGGAAACCTCTTGAAGCTCTTGCCTTTCTATTGTACTTGATTATTTCCTTTTTTCGTTTTCCAATTAGTGCTATAGGTATTTCTTCTTTTCTCTTTTTATTTTTGGACTCGAACCACTTTTGGGTTTGGTTGATGTACTATTATTTTATTTTTGGTTAATAAACCTGATTGGGTATTTTGATTAAAAATAAAATAAAATAAAATTGAATGATAAATTATTTTTAATATTCAGTCATAAGAACATTTATCGGTAATTTTGACCAAAAATATTTATTAACATGTTTATTAATTATATCAACTGTTTAATTATATGGTTGAGTTGGATATTTAGTAGGACTAAAAACAAAAAGAAAATGAAAGAAAAGAAGAGTGAGTGGAAGAAGAATGGTAAAAAAGTAAAAACAAAAAAAAGGTTCACTATCTAAGTGTCAAAAGTAGAATGGAAGCCTCACAAAAATATTGTTGGTTGTGTCTGTACAATTTTAAAAAAATTCAAATCTTATCTCCTTCATCAAGGGTCTTGATATTGATCTAATCAATTAGAATGTTTGGTATATTGTAATTGTACATAAGCAAAGTATTGAAAATCGTATTTACTTTCTCTATTTCTAACCATCGGGGAGATTCATCCTAGATTATTTTAGCGTGCCCGTCGGCCCCTGAACTGCCTCCGATTTCTACATTTTAAATTATCCTAAGCCGGCCTATCATTCATTGATTAGGGTTAGGGAGTAAAGCTAGTTGAAAGTGATGATCTCTCTTCAGTGAAAGCTAAAAGCCTTAGTATAGTAGGAGTGTGTAGGGCTGGGCATAAACACCAAAAAATGAAAAAATTGAACCGAACTAAATCATTTCGGTATTTTAGTTTTAGACTCGGTATTCGGTATATGTTTTTGTATTTTTTCGTATTTTGGTTCGGTTCTTGGTATGTAATATCATGCCTTGAGGCTACCCCATGGATGCAACACAGGACCTAGGATTACGAGTGACCCCAAGCTAACCCTGCTGGCATAATCATAAGCATACTAAAGATAAACTGAAACAATAATAACCAAGTGGAAACTAAATCATGAAATAATCTGAAAATGATGGGGAATACCCATATACTAAATCTGAGTAAAGACAACTGAGAATTTGAATACAAAATAAAAGTCAAACTCTAAGACTAAAGCCGAAACTAACTATGTTTTAAATAAAGCCTCTAGTGGCTAGAAATGCTCGGACATGCCCCATCTAGATCTAGCAAAACTGTAACTAAAGCTAAAAGTAAGAAAACAATCATGTCACTAGTCCTCGAAAAATGAGGACTCACCACTGATGTTGCTGATCTGAAGATCGGGAACTAATCTTTGCGTGATTTCACTATTGAGGACCTGAACCTATATCACGAAAAGATGTAGCACAGAGTATGCATCAGTACTTGAAAGGAACTGAGCATGCAGGATATAATGCAACTGAATAATAACATAACTGGACAAGCAATAAAGCTAATATATGATATAAACATGATAAGGATACTGAATATACTGAATACAGCTAAACTGAATGCAATGACCAAGTTTATAACATGTTGAGACTGAATGCTTAACTATACTGCTAACATGGTCAATGCAATAGAATCTGACTGAACTGTAAGGGAGCTACTAATAACTAACATAAAACCACATGAGCTAAATGTGGAGTCCGATGTATACGCCCCATCGGGAGGACCCAATATACCCTTCCAAAGGTATAGAGGCTTGCTGGCGTGATCACTAAAATGATACACACAGAAGGGAGTTACAACCTACGGGGCACGTAGTTCTGCGACTTGAGGGTGACTGACCCTAGTCCACTCGGTATTAAGCTTCCCATATGCTTAAGTAATTAACACTTTCTGAATGAAATGTTGTATTACTGGATAGCTCAAAATACTAACATACAACTAAGAATCAAACATTAATATACTGATAATAATGCATTGTAAAATTGAGGCATGTTTATATATGACTGAATTAACTGGCCTAGCATGTGCAATTCATGAACTAAAAGAACTACATAACTAGGGTGTAACACCCCGGAAATTCTATGACTTAAGTCAGAGCCTCACCTTATGAATAATGACTAAAAAATAGTTATAATGATGTTTCTAAACCTAAATTAATGTAATTGACTTTGTTTGGAAGAGTAAAAGTCTAAACGTCAGGAAACGACCACGACGTCCGGAAACTAGAGAAGAATGTGTTCTAGTGTGTCCTTAGGTTTTGGGCAAGTTTGGGAGTGTCGTATGATGGTATATTCTTTTAAAAAGGTTTAAATTAGGTAAATTTATGTTTATAGGGTCAAATTGTTCGAATACGACTCCCAGGGGCCACCCTAAGGGCCCCGAGAAAGACCCCAACCTTGGCCAAGCAAGCTGCCAAGGCAGTTTGCAAATTGCACTTGGAGGGAATGCAGCCGCGTCGCGGACTAGCTCCCCCAAGGAGAAAAAATTTAGTTCACGACGCGGTTGTGTCGCGGACTCTACTGTCTCAAAATTTAATTCCATATATCTTCAAGGAACAGCTCTGCGACGAAAATGCAGAAATTCAGAAATCGATTTTTTACTTCATTAAAGAGTCCAACTAAGTGAGGGGTATTTAGAGTACTTTAGGGGACGCGTATATAATGATTTTTAAGTCAATTTACCCCACTTTTATCACTAAAACACAAAACCCCAAAGATCAAAACGTAAAGTTCCTCCTACTCCTACTCTCTCTTTCTTCTTAAGAACTCTATTGAAGAAGAATGGAGCATCAAGAAGAAGACAAACTCTCCAAGATTTCAACTCTGATTTTTGTGGTTAATTCAAGAATAAGGTATGGTTGCTTATCACTCTTGGGATTCCTTTCCCTAAGAGGCCCCTTCAAGATGAATTTCAAAATCTCCAATTTCTAGGTTTCAATCCAAAAATGTGGGTCTTCTTTCTAAAGTGAAATTGATGTTACAAAATGACTTTGATTTATGTTATATGAACATTTATGGATGAACTTATGTTGTATTGGTGTTTTCTTGAAGAATTCCCTATGAGACCCATGTTTGTCCTTCTTTTCCTAATTCTAACCCTAGTTTATGTTGGATATTGATTAAAGGCTATCAATTGAGTGTGATGTTATGTAATTCATGTTTTTTTGATGATTCTTCCCTAGTTTATGTATAGTTTCTATGAAATTAGGGTTGAGTCTTTGAATGAAGCCTTGAAGGCTATGAAGGGAATATGTAATTGCTTATATTGATGTTAATTATGTTATTACTTTATGAATTACCTTTTATAATGTATTGGTTATGAATTGTTTGGTAATTGAAGTATGGATGTCCCATGAAGGGAAAAAAGGTATGAAGGTTGGTTCTTCTTTGAACTCAAGCATGAAAGGTGAATTACTTAGATTGTAATGATGTTATACCTAATGTGTAGTTATGGTGTTGATGACCTAGTTTCCTCATCCTTAACCCTCTACACTTGAATTAGCTATGTAGTATGTATGTATGTATGTTATGGTATGATTTCTATATGATTGAAAGGTAGTTCTCATGATTATAGTGTAACGTAAGGTGAAAGGTTTACTCACTTGCTAAGTGTTTCTAAAGTGAAAGGATTGTTACGCACTTATGAACACATATGAGCTATTATGGTAAGATGTCTACATAAGAGTCTAGTAAAGGCTAATGTGAACTTATGTGATGACTAAAGATGATTACAAAAGGGAATTAGATGCTTAGCACATAAAGGGCATGTAAATGAGATGGGGGTCTCACGTTTCGTAAGTCTGGCTCCCCACATTGGTTTCCTCAGGTTTAGCAAGTTCGGATTACCCACGGTATGTGTTGTCTCATGAGATGGAAACCCCCACGTTTAGTAAGTTTGGGTTTCTAGAAGCAATCTCCTTGACCCTTAACTATGTGCCCACATAGGACTCTAGCTTAGTGGATCCACCTAGATAGCTATGTACGAATGGTTACACCTTAGGCAAGTGTTAACCTTCTCTTTACGCTGTGGGAGTAGAACACCGGATTCCATGTAGCTCTCATGGTCTATGTCGGTTATTGCAATATTTCCCTAATGTAAAAGTAAATGAAGGTATGAAAGGTGTGAACTCTTAGTAGGGCTTTCTTAAGTGTTTCTACATAGTGTAAGGGAGGATATGGGACTTCTCTTGCGCATTGCACTTGTGGTATCCTAAGAGATTGTTGTAGTAATGTTCTCTTATGATTGTGATGATTATGACTTATGTATGTTGAAGCTATGTTATGTATGATCATTATGAATACGATAAGTTATGATGAAATATGATCTTATGAATGTATGCATGAAGTAGGTTGCTTAATGTGATACTTGGCTTTGAATAAGGTTACCAGATTCTATTCATTGCATTGAACTAGTATTACTTGGATTGTCTACATGTTGGGATGATATTATGTTGGTTTGGACTATGATGTTTACTTTATGTGCATATTGGATTTACTTGGTAAATAGCACGTTTTGACTAAATGTCCCTTTTATGCATGTTTCAATGGTTTTATGCATAGTAGCCATACTTAGTACGTGTGTTGTACTAACCCATATTTTTTCCCTTTTCCCCAAACATTTAGGTTCGGGTCTTTGAGGATTCAAGCTTACTCCTCAAGACCCTTGGAGTTGCTTCCCCAAGTTGGTGAGTCCTCAAGTCCGAGGACATGACCCTATGATCTAGCTTTTATGTTTAGTTCTTTGCTTATGTTGAAAGACATTGTTGTACATTCCTATTTCAAGACTTCTTATTGATGTAAGGACTAAGTCCCATTTTCGATACTTCTATGTCTAGATGGTATATTGTGACGAAGTTAGATTATATTTTTCATATATGAAGTGAAGTGAACTTCCAAAGTAAAAGTTTTAAATTTTCCGTGATTTTATTTTATGATACATGTTATGACGAATGCTAAGGGCTTGTATAAGACCTCTCCGAGGTCGAATACGCTGGTAACGACTAAGGGATGCTCTCGGGTCGTTACAAACTTTGTATCAGAGCATAAGGTTGAGAATAATGTAGAATTCATGTCACAAGATACCACGTCGAGTAGAGTCTTGTTCTTGGGTGTGAAGCGCGCCACACTTATGAATGAGAGGCTACGAGATGCTTAGAAACTTTCACTCTTTTGTTATTCCATAGTCGTGCCTAAGAGTCTTAACTCTATTTAGTCTTTTTCTTCTAATCCTTCTCTTGTGCTTATAGGAAATGAATACAAGAAGGAACAATGCAAGGAGGGCTGATGAGGAGAATGTGAATGAGGTGGTTCCCCCTCAAGCTCCTCAAAACCCTCAAGTTCCTATTGAAGAACGGGTTATGTCTAATGTTGAGATAACGTCGGCTATTCATAATTTAACTCAAGTGTTGAACACTCAAGTTGCTAGGGATGCTAGGGTGCAAGTGAACCCCAATGCTAGAACTACCGCTTCTAGGATAAGGGATTTCACAAGGATGAATCCCCCTACTTTCTTTGGCTCCAAAGTTGAAGAAGATCCACAAGGATTCATTGATGAAGTGTTTAAGGTTGTAGAGGCTATGGGTGTGTCTTCCCAAGAGAAGGCGGAGTTAGAGGCCTATCAACTCAAGGATGTGGCAGAAGTGTGGTATGAGCAATGGAAGGAGGGGAGACCTATTAGAGAGGGTCCGATAAGTTGGGCTATATTCAAGACGGATTTCCTTGATAGGTTTTTCCTCTTGGACCTAAGGGAGAGGAAAATGCAAGAATTTATCAACCTCCGTCAAGGGGGTATGAGTGTGAAGGAGTATGGCATCAAGTTTACTCAATTGTCCAAGCATGCTCCTACTTTGGTGTCGGACTCTAAAGCTACAATGAACAAATTTGTAATAGGGGTATCCGATCTTGTGGCGAATGAATGTAGGTCGGCTATGCTAATCCCAAGCATGGACATTTCTCGTCTTATGGTTCATGTTGAACAAATTGTGGAGCAAAAGCTTAAGCAAGTTGGTAGAGAATTGAAGAGGTCAAGGGCCAATGATGGAAATTTTTCTAAGGTTCGGTTTGAAATCCAAGATAAGCCAAATTTCAAAAAGAGGCTTTCCAACCAAGGTCCTCCTAACACTCCAAGGGTTAACAAAAGTAAAGTGTCTACGCCCAAGCCTCAAGAAGCAAGAGGTGGTGGTCTTTATGTTGAGAAGCCTATTTGTACAAAGTGTGGTCGAAGACATGAAGACAAGTACCTAGTTGGCACAAGTAATTGCTATGGTTGTGGTAAGAGCGGCCACATGAGAAGTGACTCACCTATGCTAAAGGCTCAAGGAAGGCAAAATGCTCAAGCACAAGCAAGTGGCCCAAATCCTGATGCTCCTAAGAAGAATCGCTTTTATGCTCTCCAATCCCGAGGTGATTAAGAGAGCTCTCCGGATGTTGTGACCGGTATGTTACAAGTATTTTCAATAAATGTTTATGCATTATTGGATCCCGGTGCCACTTTGTCTTTTGTAACCCCTTTAGTGGTTATGAAGTTTAATATACTTTCTGATGTCTTAGATAAACTCTTTTCGGTTTCTACCCCGGTGGGTGACTCCATTGGTGCTAAAAGGGTTTATAGGGGTTGTCCCGTATCATTCCCCAATAGAGTCACTTTTGTTGATTTGGTGGAACTTGATATGTTAGACTTTGATGTTATATTAGGGATGGATTGGTTTCATGCTTGTTTGCGTCCATAGATTGTAGGACTCGAAACGTGAAGTTTCAATTTCCTAATGAACCCATTGTAGAATGAAAGGGAGGAAATTACGTCCCTAGGGGAAGTATCATTTCATGTCTAAAATCTTGTAGGTTGATTTCTAAGGGTTGTCTCTATCATATTGTGAGGGTCAATGATCTTGAGTCCGAGATTCCCCGTAGTGAAGGATTTTCCGGAAGTCTTTCCCAATGACTTACCCGGGATTCCTCCCGAACGGGAAATAGATTTTGGCATAGATTTATTGACGGATATACAACCCATTTCAATCCCTCCTTACCGGATGGCCCCGGCGGAGTTGAAGGAATTAAAAGCTCAACTCAAATATTTGTTGGATAAGGGTTTCATCCAACCTAGTATATCTCCTTGGGGTGCACCGGTGTTATTTGTGAAGGAGAATGATGGATCTTTTCGTATGTGTATTGATTATCGACAATTAAATAAGGTGACCATTAAGAACCAGTACCCACTCCCTAGGATTGATGATTTATTTGATCAACTTCAAGGAGCGAGTTACTTTTCAAAAATTGATTTGAGGTCAAGCTATCACCAACTTAGGGTGAGAGGTGTTGATGTTCCGAAAATGGCCTTCCGAACAAGATATGGTCATTTTAAGTTCTTAGTGATGTCTTTTGGTCTTACAAATTCCCCGGCGGCTTTCATGGACCTTATGAATTGTGTGTTTAGAAATTTTCTAGACTCATTTTATATTGTCTTTATTGATGACATCTTGATATACTCTAAAAGTGATGACGATCACATGAATCATTTGAGGATAGTATTGCAAGTCCTCAAAGATCACAAACTCTATGCTAAGTTTAGCAAGTGTGAGTTTTGGCTAAGATCGGTTATTTTCCTTGGCCACATTATTTCTAGTGAGGTATAGAAGTTGATCCAAAGAAAACTGATGCGGTCAAAAATTGGCCTAGACCTTTGAGTCCTTCCGACATCCGAAGCTTTTTGGGTTTGGCCGGTTACTACCGGTGGTTTGTTGAGGGATTTTTATCTATTGCATCTCCATTAATGGCCTTAACTGAAAAGAAGTCCAAGTTCGAATGGTTGGAATCTTGTGAAAAGAGCTTCCAATTGTTGAAGGTTAAGCTCACCTCCGCTCCGGTTTTGACCTTACCGGAGGGCACCGAAGGGTTTGTAGTATATTGTGACGCTTTCCGAGTGGGTTTGGGTTGTGTCCTCATGCAGCATGGTAAGGTTTTATCTTATGACTCGAGACAACTCAAGGTGCATAAGAAGAATTATACAACTCATGACCTTGAGCTAGCGGCCGTAGTCTTTCCTTTAAAGATTTGGAGACACTATCTCTATAGGGTACATGTGGATGTGTTTACCCACCACAAGAGTCTTCAATATGTTTTTAGCCAAAAAGAATTGAATCTCCAACAAAGGAGGTGGTTGGAACTCTTAAAAGACTATCATATGATGTCCTTTACCATCTCGAAAAGGCAAATGTAGTTGCGGACGCTTTGAGTCATGTATCTATGGGTTGTGTGTCACATGTGGAAGAAGAGAGAAGTGAGCTAGCCCGTGATGTACATAGGCTAGCCCGGTTGGGTGTCCGACTTGAAGATTCCCCAAAAGGAGGTGTCATGGTCCGTCATAAGTCTAAGTAGCATCTTAACCCCATTTTGATGGAACTAAAAGAGTCGGTTCTCAACAAAGAAATAGAAACTTCTCTCAAGGAGAAAATGGGGTGCTTAGGCACCAAAGGAGGTTATGTGTGTCGAATGTTGATGGCCTAAGAGAAATAATCTTAGAGGAGGCCCATGGGTCCCGATACTCAATCCATCCGGGAGCCACCAAAATGTATCGTGACTTACGTGAAATTTATTGGTGCAACGGAATGAAAAGAGACATAGAAAATTTTGTGGCTAGGTTCTCAACTTGCCAACAAGTCGAAGCCGAGCACCAAGGATCGGGAGGTCTAACTCAAGATATTGATACCCCAATTTGGAAGTGGGAAGAGATCAATATGGACTTCGTGGTAGGTTTGCCTCGAACCCGTAGGCAACATGACTCCATTTGTGTCATTGTGGATAGATTGACTAAATCAGCCCATTTCCTTCCCGTAAAGGTATCTTATTCGGTGGAAGATTATGCTAAGTTGTACATTAAGGAGTTGTGAAATTGCATGGGGCCCGTTGTCGATTATTTTGGATAGAGGTGCCCAATTTACTTCCTATTTTTGGATGTCTTTCCAAAGTGGGTTTGGTACTCAAGTGAAACTTAGTACCGCATTTCACTCTCAAACAGATGGTCAAGCGGAACGCACTATCCAAACCCTAGAGGACATGTTGAGAGCATGTGTCATTGACTTCAAAGGTAATTGGGATGACCACCTACCTTTGATAGAATTTTCGTACAACAATAGCTACCACTCAAGTATTACTATGGCACCCTTTGAAGCACTTTATGGTAGAAGGTGTCGATCTCCAATTGGGTGGTTTGAAGTGGGTTAATTTTCTCTTCCTGGTCCCGAGGTAGTCTATGAGGCTACGAAAAAAGTTTGACTTATAAGGGATAGGTTGAAACTGGCTCATAGTCGGCAAAAGTCTTATGCCGATTATAGAAAGAGGGATCTTGAATTCGAAGTAGGTGGCTGGGTCTACTTGAAGATCTCACCCATGAAAGGGCTGATGAGGCTTGGAAAGAAGGGGAAACTTAGCCCCCGATATGTTGGGCCTGATGAGATCTTGAAGCGTGTCAGAAAGGTCGCTTATGAGTTGAAATTGCCCATCAAATTGGCCCAGGTTCACCCGGTGTTCCATATTTCTATGTTAAAGAAGTGTATAGGTGACCCGGTGTCCATTCTCCTTCTATAAGGTTTAGCAGTGAATGACAACCTTTCTTATGAAGAGGTTCCGATCGAAATCTTAGATCGTCAAGTTAAGAAGTTGAGGAATAAAGAGGTGGCCTCCGGAAAAGTCCTATGGAGAAACCACCTAGTTGAGGGTGCAACATGGAAGGCCGAGGCCGACATAAAGTCCCGCTACCCTCATCTGTTTCCTCCTATTCCTAGCCAAAGTTGAGGTTAGTAGTCTCTCTTAATTTGGTATAAATTGAAAATCATGTGTGTTGGTGATCATAAAATGATTTCCTTGTATGGGCATATTTTTGTGAAAATTCATGCTTAAGTTGTATGTTGAGTTTTCATGAATTTTGTTTCTCCTGGTTGAAATTGCACCCATAGATGTTGTGTGATTTTGTCTTCATGAGAGTTGTAATGAGCATGCCTGATGTGGTCTTGTTAAAGAAATGTCTTGTTGATTGCTTAATATATATGTTAATGATTATTGAATATGGAGAAGGTAGTTCCTCCTATAGTTATGTGAAGTAAAGAATTTTGACCACAGAGATTGTAACACCCCGTATTCGAAACAGACCAAAAATGCAGATTTTGAGAAGTTTCAGGTGCAACCCACGGTTTCCATCCACGGACCATAGGTCAGACCACGGCCCGTGCTAGTAGTCCGTGGTTCAACACTGAAACCCCTCCCAGACCCAGCTCAGAAAATTGGCTAAGTCCCGACTCACGGACAGACCCACGGTCCGTAGATTAGACCACG
>JAJOOH010001116.1:0-63053 GCA_029582605.1 Solanum gracilifrons | reverse complement strand
ATGTGACTTGGAGAAGGAAGTTTCTCCAATGAAAATAAAGAATGTGAAGTTTTGATTGCATAATGAGCTTGTAGATGTAGTTCCTACCTTTTAGGTGTTCTTTGAGCTTATTGAAGTGGAGTTGATGTTTCCTCCTAGTTGTGTGAATTTATAATGATGTTGCATGCATGATTGTGGGCCGCTAATCTTGAGTCATTAACCTTAATGTGTTTTAAGTGTCTTTCGAGGATGAATGTTCCCAAGTGGGGGAAAATGTAACGACCCTAAAATCGAACTAGTAAAACTAGAGCCTAACGTGTGTTCGTTTATGTTCGTCTTGAGTCGTGATGGTGTTTGATGTCGTCCCGTGTCATGGTTAAACAACTTAGGGGTTAAACGTCAAGATATGACCATCACGCCCAAAAACTAGTAAGTTGAACTAGTGTGTTGTAGAGTCTTGTGGTGGAGTTTTGGAGTGTTGTATGAGGGCTAAAATCAAGATAAATGGTTCCCGTACTTAGAACGACATGTTTAAGGGTTAAACGTCCAGGTACGATTCCCTAAGGACCACCCAAGGGACCCTTGAGGAGGACCCCACTATTGGCCAAAAAGCTGTCAAAACACCTTGATCTACGAGACCAAACCACACCCCTCAGACCAGTCCAAGCCCCGTAGGTCATGGGCGTGGGTGAGGACATAGTCTAGGGAGGCTTGGCCTTCAATGTTGAGCCCTAGCCCCAATCCACTGATGCACAGCACAGAGCCGTCAATCCATCCACGGTCCATGGATGGTAGTTAGTGGATTGGCACCTGTTTATTGTCTTGTACACAGCCAAGATCTAAATTCACCCCAAGTCTTTTAAATTGCTTGGACGGTTATTTTAGGTGTATTAACATATTTTAAGTGTATTAATACATTGAAACCCCCATTTAGATTTGAACTCTGAAATCAAAACCCTCCCTCTCGAACTACTTTCTCTATAAGAACTCCACTGAAGACTTCAAGTTTCCAAGGTCAATTTCATCAAAATTTTCAAAGCGTTTTCAACGAGATTTCGTGCATTCTCATCTAATAGGTATGGTGATCCTTCATTTAGGGTTAGTTTTCACCCTACAGTCAATTTCAATGAAGTTTCAAGTGATTTCAAATTCACCAAAATCCTAGATTTCAGTCAATCTCATGGGTTCTTGCATCCAACGTTTTCAAATGACAAACTATGATTATATTGATGATTTAAGTTGATTTTACTCTATGAACCCATTATTTTTCTCAATTCTTAAATTTAGACTTAAATGATGATGGGTTTATGTGTAGATTGATTTAGATTATTGATTTGTATCATTATGTAGGTCTAATTGTGATGAATTGTTCATGAATGGAGGAATTGTGATTATAACCTTGAAAGGGCAAGTTGACCTAATTTTCATGTTTCAGTATAATTGTTCTTAATTGTTGATCCACTTGAAAGGTGGAGGTGTTTACTTATTATGTACAATGTGAACATGGTCGTGAAGGTATAATGTGAGTAATTGAAGTATTATCATGATGATTGTATAAATGAATGTGATGTGAAGTATGTGTGTGATCTAAATGGATGAATGATTTTATCTCTCTATTAACACTTGTGAGTGATGGTGATTATGTGAAAGGCTATTATCATATGTACACACACACTTGAATGAAGAAGGAATGAATGTTCAATGATAATGTTAACGATGGAGTACTTGTTGAAAGGATATTCTCACTTCTACTCTAATGAATGAAAATGATGTGTTGATTGAAAGGATATTCTCACTCTTACACTAATGAACGATAATAGGATTCTTGGTTGAAAGGCTTTTCTCATCTTTGAATCTATGAGCTTTCCAATGAATGTGGGATGGGATGGGTGCTCATCCGGAAGTTGAGGCGGGGTACCTAGTAGAAATCCCTTGAGATGGATGCTCATTCGAGAGTTGAGGCGGAGTGTCTAGTAGCAATCTCTTGAGATGGATGCTCATCCGTGAGTTGAGGCGGACTGTCTAGTCATACTCTCTTATCCATTGAATAAAAATGAATGTTAACTACTCTATGGAAATGTAGGCTAAGCACCGAGAGGATAATGAATGGGATGGATACTCATCCATTAGTTTAGGCGGGGTATCTAGTAGCAATCTCTTGGGGTTGATACTCATTCGAGAATTGAGGCAGAGTATCTTGTAGCAACCTCCTTGTCCCTTAACTATATGGCCATATATGATACCTAGTGGATCCACTTAAGCTTAATACCGGTCTTCCTTAGGCAAGTTGACCACCTGTTTACAGTGTGGGATAGACATCAGATTCCATGATCTAGCTCTATATCATGGTCTATATCGGTTAAACAGTTATTCCCATCATATGAGATGTGCATTATAGTTTCTTGAGGAGTTCTATGCAGTGTAGGTAGTAGTATGGGATGCTATCTATACATGGAATGAGTAAGCTTCAACAGGGCTATAGTGAGTTCTCTAAGTCTTAATGACTATTGTGTGAAGGTTCTCTAAATGAAGCTAATGAAGAATGTTGACTCTTAAATGCTTATGTGCTTAAATGTAAAAGATGCATGCTATACATGGATCGTATTATGAGTTACTTCCTTGTCTTGATTATTGTAAATGAATGTGCCTTGTCTAAGGTAACTTGAAAGGAATACATAGTGTGAGTAGTAGTATAAGATGCTGCTTGAACATTGCACAAGTATGACTTACAGTTGTCTTAGATGATGGTCTTAATGCGACTTATGTATTGTTTATGTCTCTTATATGTTTTGTCGTGTAAACGTGGAAAGGATGAATAGGAAGTTCACTTTGGGTGACGTTAAGGTGGTGCCTTAATGTCGGTGGTGGTAAGGATTGGTACCCATACATTGCACAAGGTGTAGGTTCAGGGTTGCTTGAGCTAAAGCCTCAAGATGACGGTAAAGGTTTATAAGTGATTCTGTTCAAATGTGAATATGTGACTTGTATGTTGGTTGTGACTTATATTATGCCTCTTGTATCAATATTCATGAAGTTTCACTAAAATGGCATACAAGCATGACTTCCAACAAAATATCCTTTTTAAGCATGTTTTTGCATGGTCATCATACTTAGTACATTTTAGTGTGCTAACCCATATTTTCTTATTTTTTACTACAAGTGTAGGTTCTTGCAAGTGATTCCATTCTCTAGTGAAGCTTGGGATTAGAGTTCTCTCAAGACCTCTTTCGGTATGTCCTCATATGTCGAGGGCAAAGACTTTTATGTTTCTAGTTCTTTCTATGTTTTAAAACTTTTGTAAGACTTTGATTGTACAGGTCTGTGACCCTAGCTTGTTAAAGTTTCTCTAAGATGGCCATGTGAGACGTTAGACTTCTGCTTGCTTTTAAATGCTTTTGAATTGATAGATTGTATGGTTTTCGAATAAAAAGTTTTAATTATGTAGTACTTCTATTGCCTATGCGATGAATGAATGCTAGGAGGCTTGTATAAGCCCCTTTCGGGGTCGAGTAGTCTGTGTTACGACTACGGGTACCCTCGGGTCGTGATACTTTCAAAAACCCTATAAAAGATATAATTACTTCCACAATGCATTTAAAAAAAGCCAACTAACACATAAATCCTTTTTGGGCCGTCGAGGCCACCATGATATCTAGGAAAATGTAAACGCTATATGGGCTATCAAAGTCGCCAATATCTCTATACAGAAACGAAGAAATACTATTTGTCAAGACAATAGTACAAACCATCGCCAAACTTTGGCCAACCAACAAACAAGGCCAACGTGTCTATACAACCCGACACACTAGTCTGCAAGCCTCTAAGAGTAGTAAAAATTTGTCGAGACAAGGCCCTTACATCCCAAAAAACTATATACAACAAAACCCAACAAACCATTAGCATTTGGCAGCTCCGGAGGAAAGGGGCTGGCCAACCCATTGGAACTCAACGGTGCTGCTGGGAGGTCTATCGAGTCGTCTATCAGGACCTACATAAATATATACCACGCTTCCATCGAAATGAGGCGTCAGTACGAAATAATGTACAGAGTATGAAAGGCGATAGACTAAATGAGGAAGTATCATAATATTGAAAAGGCAATCACGTGAGGAAATTAAAATTAATATAAGGATGCGAACCCACTTCTGAATCTAAAGATACAAAAATGATCAAACAACAACCTAACCAAGACCCTATAAGCTTGGAAGGTACAAATAACATACCACCTACCTAGGCCCCCATAAGCCCAGAAGGTGCCAAATCAATGTACATACCCCTTGTGGTAGCCCCTTGCCTTTATAAGAAGTCACATTGCCCTTTTAGGCAACGATATAGCCTTGTAGGCAAAACATAGCCCTCCTAGGAAACAACATAGCTTTGTGGGATGCACATAGCCCTCTTTGCATGAACATAGCCCCGTAGGTAACACATATCCCTCTTTGCCGTCCAAATAGCTCTGTAGACAACACATAACACTCTTTGGCATCAATACAACCCAATGGGAAACACATAGCCCTCTTAGGTAATAACATAGTCCTCTTAGCCAACATCATAGCACCGATAGGCAGTTCATAGTGCAGCAGCTAACCACAACAGCCCCAAGGGTGATAACAAACAACTCAATAGGCTAAAGGTGATCAATTGGGCTATAAACAATATATATGGATAGTGTCGAAGTTGTTCCTAACTTAGGGTCGTTCTTAACAGATTATGAGCCCCTAATACGAGGGTTTATAACCACTCAATCAGCCAACTACTCACAATTATATCTACAAGATCATCAAAATTGACTACCCTATTATATCACTCCCAAGCTTTAAGGAAACATGTCGAACGAAAGGAATACCCTTGTCATACCTTTTTATTTATAGTTTATGCTGAATAATACCTTTGTCCACACCACTACAACACAAAATTAAAAGTACACTCAATCAATAATTAAGTACAAGAATTACTACGACAATTCGACAATCGATAAGGATTCCTATCGTAAATTATTATCCGAGACCTAAGGTATCTATAAACTGATAAAAGATGGTTCCTACCTTTATTTACAAAGCTAGAACACCTGAATAAAATAAAATTACTGAAAAACCCCTGCTGCCACAACCTATTTGGAGCTACACCGCAAAATTCAGCATGAAAACTAAACCAAAACAACGAGCTCGTAATGTAGGGCAGTTTTTGATAAAGAGTCGAGATGAGATAACATTTTATAAAGAATAAGATAACATTTTATAAAGTTTCACTGACTTAGGGGACCCATTAGCCGCCTCTACTGCACATTCGGTACACAAGGGTGAATATCTCTCTATTGCAATGTCGTAGGAATTAACGGTTAAATGCGTGTGAAACTAAACGCATATACCTTAAATTTGATATATTGTAGGCCCTCTAACTCTTCTTATATTGGGAGAAAACATCAAAGACATTTGCACTAAATTTAAGAAAAATCTTTAAAAAGGAACTTGCGATAACTTTCGCCAACTTTTATTACTAAACACGCTTAACTTCAAAAATTAAGATGTGACTCTTGAGAAATTAAAATATGACCCACACCATTACTTATATATTATTCACTCTTTGTCTTACCATGAAGATACACGTTAAGTAAGAGTTCCGAAAAGTCGAGGTGTTACATCCTCTCTTCCTTAGAAACATTCATCCTCGAATGAAAAATCTAAGCCATGCAGGTAACTCCTTAGTAGTTGCCAAATTTTTTGCAAAGTGTCCTCTATAACAGTAATATCCATGAACCTGAAATGCAGAAGATTCCAACCTGAGTACCACACAGGAAGATACAAATAACTAAGCAGCATCGCTCCACAATAATAGTATGAGCAAAATTCAACAACAACAACAATAATAATAAGCAAGAATAAAAAGACTAAATGGGTATACTACCTCACTGTGCTAATCAAAATTGATATTTTACCACTGTGGGATCTAAAACAACTGAGGATATATGGATTTCATGCCATCCTCGGCTTCCCATGTCAGCTCTTCCCTATTTTTGTGTCTCCACAAAACTTTAATAGAAGTCACATCTTTGGTCCTCAACCTTAAGACCTGTCGATGTAATATTGCAACTAGAGTTTGCACATAGGACAACTCTTTTGTTATCTGAATATCCTGAAAAGGGAAAACCTCAGAATGGTCTCCTATGCACTTTTATAGCATCCATATATGGAAGACCGAGTGAACCGATTTTAGCCCCGATGGAAACTCTAACTCATAAGCCACTTGTCCTACCTTCCGAAGGATCCGATATGGCACTATGAATCTTGGACTAAGCTTTCCCTTCTTTCCAAATCTCATAACACCTTTCATAGGTGAGACTTTTAAGAATACCCAAGTATAACCACAAAACTCCAAATCTCTTCACCGCACATCTGAGTATGACTTTTGTCTACTTTGAGTAGTCAATAAACGTTCTTGGAGGTGCTTAAACCATTCCATTGTCTGTTGTACCAGGTTGGCCCAACCAATCCTGACTCACCTACCTCAAACCAGCTAATAGGGGATCTGCATTTCCCATCGTACAAAGCCTAATAAGGTGCCATCTTGATACTAGACTAATAACTACTGTTATATGCAAATTCAATAAGAGGCAACTGGTCATCCAAACTTCCATTGAAGTCCAGCATGCATGCCTGTAGCATGTCCTCAATTGTTGAAATGGTGCGTTCAACCTGGAAATCTTTCTGAGGGTGAAAGGTTGTACTGCGATTAACTTGCGTGCCTAATCCTCTTTAGAAAGACTTCTAGAAGTTAACGGTAAAATGTGCTCCTCTATCCGAGATAATAGATATTGGGATGCCTTGTAACCTAACAATCTCTCGGATGTAAAGCCCTGCATAATCTTCAGCTTTGAAAGTAGTCTTGACCGATAAGAAAGGGGTTGATTTTATTATCCTATCAACAATTACCCAAATAGAGTCAAACTTACGCTGCGATCGAGGTAACCCTGTAATAAAATTCAATATTAATTACCTCCCATTTCCACAAAGGAATGGCTATCTCCTGGACGAGCCAAACAAGCCTCTGGTGTTCAACCTTCGTCTATTGGCAGTTAGGACAGGAAGCCACAAACTCAGAAACATCCTTCTTCATACCATGCCACCAATGGATCTCTTTTATATCATGGTACATCTTTCTCGATCCTGGGTGAATAGAATATCGGGAATGATGTGCCTCTGCTATAATCTGTTGTCGAAGTCCTACCACATTTGGAAAATACAGTCGACCTCTATATCTAAGGACTCCATCTCCTGCTATATCAAAGTACAAAGACTTCTTATCATGAACATTTCCCCTGAGCTGCTCTAAGTAAGGATTCTCATGTTGTTGTGCCTTCACTTCCAAGATTAAAGATGATACAATTGTATTCAAAACTCTGACCTCACTATCACTTGACTCTTTTAATCTAACTCCCAAAATGGCTAATTGATGAAGTTCTTGAGATAATTCACGCCTCTCAACACCAAAATATGATAAAATTCCCATGTATCTACGAATGAGGGCGTCATGTACCACATTTTCTTTCCCTTGATGATATAAAATATCTAAGTCATTGTCTTTCCCTAACTAAAGCCATCGACATTGTCGAAGATTCAATTCCTTCTATATAAAGATATATTGAAGGCTCTTATGATCTATAAAAATGTCCACATGAATGCTGATTAATAACGTTTCGAAGACACTTCATTCAATACTAAGCATCAACGATCATTAGTTAGTAATATAACCTAACTAAGTGAGTTGGGGTCGAATCCCACAGGGAGTGGTACGTATTTGAGAATCAATAGACAATCATGAATATGTTCAAGTCAATCATATGTAAAAAAATTACTAATAAAAGCATGGTTCAAGTTTGGGGTGACAAGAGTATCAAATAACAGGGTGTTTGGATTCAACTATCAATTACAACAACAAATAACACAAAAATAACAAGTATAGAGATAGGTTCTTGAGATGTGATTGGATTATTGGCTAAGGAAGACAAATGGGTGATTGCAATTAATAGTAAATAGCTGTAAATCAGCGAATAACCTAGATTTTAGTGGGGATAAACTTTCTCTCGAACAATTTACCATGAATCAAATTTGTTTCTCTCGAACACCAATAAGCAACAATTAAGAACAACCTACGCTTTAGTCCATTCACTCTCTTGAGCTGAATGTGTTGAAAAGGGTTTAGGATTCACTCTCTCGAGCTGAACCCATGACAACCCAATACCCACACACCATCAAATCAGTAATCTTGGTTTTAAAACCTCTCTCTCGAGCAAGCCAAAACACGAAGGTAGAGTTGCATTTGCAACTACAACCTTTTAGATTAAGCCACAATTACTAAATGAAATAACTTTTAAACACCATTTAAACTATCAATTAACGATACCCAACATCTAAATCAACCCATAATCTCATAATCACATCCCAAGAATTGGGGATTTAGCTAGACATCATAAAAAAAAAATATTGTTACAAATTGTTTCCATCAACTGGGTAAGATTAATTTCGTCTTTACAAAGGTCATGGTTGAAGAATCTCAAAGTCCCACTTCCAATTTCTCAAAAAATGGAAATTTTCGAATCTTCAAAGTTAAAGAAATATTGTCTCAATACTCTCGGTTCTAAGCTCTCCACTTAAAAACTGATAAAAATAAAATTCTATAATGAAAACTAGATACTAGATAGATATTAAACTAAATATTCAAAAAAGGTATTTATAGTCACAAAAAATGTGCTGCAAAGGACCATTCGGCGCAATAAGTCGATATCACCGATTCCTCAGTGATTCTCCCTTTGGTCAATTCCATCACCTTTTTGATTTGGCCTTCATCATCTTCAAATTATGTAACTTTGGACGATCTAGCAATGCATCACGGAACCGTTCGGCGATTCGCCGACTGCTCCTTTCTATCTCCGACTTGACTTTGTCCTTCATGGCTTGGTACACTAGAACTTTAGGTGAGATCAAGGCCATTCGGCGACTTGCCCAATCGGTTAGGCGATCATCAGGCCTTCATTTCATCGTTCTTTCAGCTACTTTGAACCTTTTTACTCGTTAGTGTCCATGTTTTGTTCCTCAATCCAAATACCTAAAAATCAAGGATTTACATCAGTTATTGGAACAAAATATACATTTGAGAACATTAAATCTATTAAAATAATGCCCCCAAATGAGTCCAAATGATGGTCTCATTAACAACCCCAACTTAAACTTTTGCTTGTCCTCAAGTAAAATTCAAATTCAGCAGTTCAAAAAGGATGTCTCAAACAGTGCTACATAAGACTCAATCATGAATGCACACAAAAGACTCAACTTACTCATGCAAGGATCAATTTTCCACTCAAAGGTTCAAGTTGTGACTCACCATTATCAAAGATTCGCAAGTTCACAATACTTGCTTCAAATGCAAGTTCAAGCTGAACAAAGGTACTCAAATGCCCTCACACAACGAATGATTCAATATTCACACACAATGGTTCAACAATTTAAAGATCTGGAATCAAATGCAACACTCACACTCACAAAGATGAAACACAATGCATGATTTCACCCATAGATTTGCCCTTATTTTCCAACCAACAATTGTTTCAGGTCACTCAAGATCAAATAGGTCTATTCAAGGCTTGTAATGGGACTGAGTGTATAGGTATGGTCATTTAGGCTCAATGATTGTAATCCTCATGAAATGTGATGTGAACAACACTTTCTTTCATTTTCTTCATCAATCTCAGTCATGGTCACAAGTCACCCCATTATTCATCTTCCATGGACTGTTAGACACCCCATTTTCTTTGCATTTTCACCCCTTTATTCCACAACTTTTCATTATTTTTCTTTTTCATTATTTTCTTCTTTTTCTATCTTTTTTTTATATGGAGTCGTTCCATTTTTCTCAAAACCATTGGTCAAGGGGACTTTCTTGCACTTCTTGATTTACCTTCTTTTTTCACCGCACCCCCAACTTAGGCCTAAGTTGGATATTCACACAAACCACAAATCATGAGGATTATGGGAAATGGATAAAGAAAGGTCACAATTTCATCAAGTTTCTTCCAAGAAAAGGGTAAGGCTCAAAGGGTGTTCAAGTGAAGTTCACACACTCATAAGGTAGGCCACAAAAAGAGGTATAATGTCAAATTGTTTCACACGCTTCAAAGTTTCATAAGATCATACCAAGAGATTGCATCACTTAGTCAACCGGACCAAGGAGGCAAATTCTACGTGTCATCCCATATGGTTCATGGTAAGCTCATCACAAAAGGCATTTACACTGATGTGAGGCCAAAATACATATTTTTAATCATTATTTGCCTCCCATTTAATATTTATATTTGTCCTTTTTGACCATGAATTTTATGAATTGTGCTTAGTAGTATACTTTATTTGTAGCGTTAAATTGGTGTAAAGATGAAGGAATTTGAAGCAAAAACGAATTAAACAAGGAATGTTCAAGAAGGAAATCAAGCAATTAGCTTAATGGATTAAATTGAATATTATATTATATTTATATATATGTGACTCAAACACGGCAAAAGAGAAAGAAAACATACCAGCTGCCACGTGGCAATAATATGAAGGATCCATTTATGTGAGGCGGCGGACGAAGTACTATTCACGTGGAATTCAACTCCTTTTAGGTTTTGAGTTCCTAATTTGTTTTGGATTCAATTATTTTATTCAGGGTTTTTATATCTATAAATAGTCCACAAGAATAATTATTAGGAGAGGAGGATACAATGTGAAAATAACTTTTGATTTAGTGTTTCTTCTTTTCTTCTCTTTTATTTTATTTTATTTTACATATTTTATTTGAATGATTCGTTGTAATTTCTCTATGTCTATGTGGAGTTAAGCTTCTCGTTCTTGGATTATATTTACTTACAATATGATTGTTTAGTGATTTTGATTCGGCATGATTTGTTTATCATATTAGTTGTTCTTATATTTTTGTGATTACTATTTTGATGCTTGATCACCATTGAAATAAATATATTGTCCGAATTGAACTCGGGAGAGGAATAAGAGGATAGAACGTCGAATATAAGGAGCATGATTTTCTCTTAATAATTAGGGTTAATTTGTATCTAGGATAGGGATATACCTAGAAACCATGTTTGGTCACTATACAGGAAGAAATCGTAATGCTCAGTACTTAATCCATCCTATCCCCGCTCAACAACGTAGTTAAGGTGTTATTTATCGTAGGCGATTAGAGGTCGGCATACCATGATCTTACATTTAACCCTGTGAATCAATCCATGATCTTACATTTAACCCTGTGAATCAATAACTATATAATCAAATAAGTTGATGAAATTGATGCTAAACAAGATTGTTAGTTAAATTATAATCCTGGATTGATTCATTCATTGATTGTGTAGACATCTATATTTTCTTAGTTAATTGCTTTCTAGTTATTTTATCTTCATTTTTAGCTTAGTTAATATATTAATCTTTTGAAATCCTCCCCTTAAATAAATAATTAGAATTAATATAATTTAGTAAATAGTTAATTGACAAGTCATTTAGGTTCGATAATCCGGCTCTTTTAGGGCCATTATATTACTTGCGCGACCGCGTACACTTGTGTGTGCATTGGAAGCAAGATGTTTTTGGCACCGCTGCCAGGGACTTAGAAATTAATTGTTTTTCTAAGTTAAACTTTTTCTTTTCATTTATTTAAGTTCTTTTATTAAAAAAATAAAAAATTCTCAACTTTTTATTTGTTTATTTATTTTGATACATATTTTTATTTTTTTCTACTTTAATACTTTTCGTGTGGTGAACGGGAATGAGGATTATTCACCAGTGGTAAGACCTTGTCCTTATTGCGAAGGATCTCACTTTTGGAAACAATATAATTATATTCCCGAGGGAGAATTGTGTGCACCATCTCTATCATGTGAATTTTGTAGGGGGTTGTGGGTCGATTGCACCAAGTGTTGCTACCCTACTTCAAAACCATCTCATGATGATGCTAATAATCTTTGTTCCTTTGAGAGTATGAAATCTTGCAGGAAATGAATAGAGGAATCTGAAGAGCGCCGTAGGAGAATCATATATGTGATGTCATGCCTTATAGATAGAAAACTGAAGCACTTACAAGATATTAATATATTTTTCTTGCAGACTTAGAACTTAAGCATTGAATTAAATGCAAAGGTTGCCGCGTTTGACGCTCAACATTCCAATTATGATTTTTGTGATACTGAGAAGGCACTCAGAAGTCAAATTGAGGTTGTAAAACGGGAGGAGATGCGATGCAATCAAACTTTTTCTTGAAGATGCCACATTTGGGAAAGAGTATAAAACTAAGCATGTTGCAATTGGTGTAAGTTTGGAAGAGGGATGTATTGGACCCCATCAAATCACTTTTCAACATTATGTTTAGATGATGATGTATCATTCGAGTCATCTGAACTAATGGAGAATTGTATAGATGAGGAACAAGGCCCCTGCATGCTAAGGTTTTCTAGTCCACGTAGAAAAATGAATATTCCTCACATAAGGGCCAAGAAGTGCAAGATACGACATATATTACTTGGTTCTTTTATCTTTATTCTACCACCCCTTGAGAGGAGCAGAATAATAGATGAAAAGTTTGGGGTACAATTCATAAATTCAAAGTGGAAAGAGAAGTGGTGAACTTACTTGTGTGGTGCCGCGACGTTAAATTACGCGCTTATTGGGAGGCGACCTAATTTATAGTGTAACTTCTTATTTTCTTATTTTATTTTAGTGTCATTTTTTTTTTGTGTGAAGTTTTTACTGATTTTGAAGAAGTCTGAGTATCCAAAATTTGGAGCTAAAGAGCACGTTTGAGCTTAAGTGTGGGGTGACGAACCTTGATAAAAATTAAGAGAACATGGTACTAACTGGGCCTAGAGGCCCCATGGAGTTTTCCTAACCCTTGTTTTAAAACTTTAATTGATGTTTTGGGACATAACATCTTTTCAAGTGTGGGGTGTGAATTCTTCCGCATATTTTGTTTAGGGTGAATTGTGCTTTAGATTTGTTTAATATAGTTTTGTAAAAAAAAAAAAAAAAAATTTCGGACAGTGAAGTTTGTATCCAGTCCGCGTCGCGGACCTGGAAATCGATCAAAAAAAATCAAATTTTTTTTCTTGAGTAGGAGCACACTTAGCCCAACCCAAAAATAATTTTTTTCTCTCACTCATTAGCTTATGTTGTTGCACTGGGGAAAGTGCAATGTTTTAAGTGTGGAATGAAGGAAGGAATTTCTAGTTTTTACTATTTTATTGAGTCTTTTGTTTTTTTTTAGGATGTGTTTCTTGGCTTTTGTTTTCGATTCTTTTCCTGAGGATAGTCCATTTGAACCGAGTTTCTTTTATTTTATTTTTTAGGAGTAAATTTTATTTTTATTTTTTTGTTTGTATGGAGAGAAAATAAAAGACCCTTTTGAGTTATGTGATACTTACTATTTGAGCCTAATTTTGAGTAGTAGTTTCTTGTGAATGCTTGATTGCTAGTGAAATTGCAAACTTTTTGACATCTAGGTTCATGGTTGTGACTTTGTATATAACTTATTTTATTTTATAGTTTGTTATGATCCTATCTCTCTTAGAAATGGAATTGTTCCATCTTGATTGATACTTGTGCCATGTGTGGTGAGATTTTGTTTATTCCACGGTTTGCATCTTAGTCAACAACTTGCCCTGCATATTATTGAAGCGAAATAAAAAGTGTTGCTTTGTTTAGGAGATGATAATAGGCTTTCTTTTATTTGTCTAGTAAATTTTAGCCTTTTTAGATATTATATCACTAGTTAGCCCTTTTGAGCCTGTAGCTTTTTATTGGTAGCCATATTTTTGCCTTGGCTTTTTTTTGTTGAATCCCTAGTTTTTGCATCCTGCTTCCTTGACCACTGTGGCATAAACTTATTATAATTGTTAAATCTGAATAAAAAGGACGGGTGAGTGTAAAAGGTGATTAATGATTGCTACAAAGTGATTAAAAGCTCTCTTTGAAAGAATGTGATGTGAAAATAAAAAAGATGAACAAGAGAAGTTACTTTGATGATGGCCCTGGTCCTTTCAAGGACATTGTGCACCTTAAAACATGTAAAATTCGTAAGTTGAGGGTGACTATTATGAAGGACAACTTTAAAAAATAAAATACAAAAAAAATAAGAAAAAGGAAAAAGAAAATATTGAAACATTTTTGAGATGATGAGAATTACTTGTGAAATAATTGTTGAAGAGAAGGCTGAAAATAAAGAGAAGAAAATAATGGGTGATGAAGTCTAAAATTGCAAAGTGCTTAAGGAAGTGTAAGTCACTATTAAATAGTTTTCCTACCCGTCCCCTAGCCTACATTACAACCCGTTAAAGTCCTATTTGATTCTATTCAAGCATGCTTAATTAGTGGAGATTTACATAACGGGCAAGCCTATGGTTCTTTGTGCATACATGTGAATTTTATTTCTGAGTGTGAGTTGTTCTTTGATGCTAAGTCCTGAATTTATATTCAATTTTTGAGTGTGCGGACTATTTCTTCTTGTGAGGGCACTTGTTTCATGATACATAGGTGATTTTATTAGTTTTCTTTGATGAGAATAGGCGAGCAAGCTTAAATTTGGTGAGTTCTGAGTCTTTCCTTAAGGTTAGGAGGTTAGAGGTTTGATGTTTATTTGTATATCTTGCATAATGATTGATAAGTGTACCTAATGTTTTGAAATAGGTATATTTGGCCTAAGTGTTTGAAGCAGTGAATTTTTGAGATAAGCTTTAATGTTTGCTCGAGGACGAACAAAAGTTCAGTGTGGGGTGTTGATGTGAGGCCAAAATATATATTTTTAATCATTATTTGCCTCCCATTTAATATTTATATTTGTCCTTTTTGAGCATGAATTTTATGAATTGTGCTTAGTAGTATATTTTATTTGTAGGATTAAATTAGTGTGCAGATGAAGTAATTTGAAGCTAAAACGAATTAAACATGGAATGTTCAAGAAAGAAATCAAGTAGACAACTTAATTGATTAAATGAATATTATATTATATTTATATCTATGTTAATCAAACAGTTCAAAAGAGAAAGAAAAATACAAGCTACCACGTGGCAACAATATGAATGATCCAATTATGTGAGGCGGCGGACGAAGTACTGTTCACGTGGAATTCAACTCCTTTTTTATTTTGAGTTCCTAATTTGTTTTGGACTCAATTATTTTATTCAGGATTTTTACATCTATAAATAGTCCATAAGAATTGAACTCGGGAGAGGAATAAGAGGATAGAACGTGGAATATCTAGGACAAGGATATACCTAGAAACCATGTTTGGTCACTGTACAAGAAGAAATCGTAACTCTCGTTACTTAATCTATCATATCCCCGCTCAACAATGTAGTTATGGTGTTATTTATCGAAGGCGATTAGATATCAGGAGACCATGATCATACATTTAACCCTGCGAATCAATAACTAGATAATCAAATAAATTGATGAAATGGATGCTAAACATGATTGTTAATTAAATTATAATCCTAGATCGATTCATTCATTGATTGAGTAAACATCTATATTTTCTTAGTTAATTGCGTTTTAGTTATTTTATCTTTATTTTTAGTTTAGTTAATATATTAATCTTTTGAAATCCTCTCCTTAAATAAATTATTAGAATTAGTATAATTTAGTAAATAGTTAATTGACAAGTTCTTTTGGTTCGATAATCCGGCTCTTTTAGGGCCACTATATTACTTGCGCGACCACGTACACTTGTGTGTGCAATTGGAAGCAACAGACACCAATGTCAAACAAGACTCCACACTTTCGCTCGTGTGCAATGTTCATCACAAGAGACTCAATTTGATACTTGGCTAGTCACAACGAGATGCAAAAAGTTCACATATTGTCTATGCAACTTCATTTGGCCTCATCGTAGCCGCACATTAATTTTTGTTCGATTATGAACACTATTCAATTCATCGATATTGATCAAGACCGATACACAAATTTTCAAGAGAACAACCACATTCAAATACAAATAAGAGGTGGCACAATTTTTTTGAAAGTGTCCAAAAATCATTTACAATTAAAAATAAGGTGCCACAAGCTCAATCATCTAAAAAAATTGTATAAAACACAATTATAGCTCAAAAACCCAATATATAAACAAAACATAATAAAAAAAGGTCACAAAAGGTGGCCTCACACCACCACAAATAAAAAACATTTTCCCTCAAATGCAAGCGAAATAATATCCAAAAGTCAAAAAGTAAGACAGAGAGAGGTAAAGAGGGATCCTGTCTAAACTGCCGCTCCATCTGTTCAGGCATTAGTGCACGGTTCATAACTCTGAACTTGGGCATTAGTGCCCGGAGTCACCTCAAAAGGAATAGTGGTTGCACTAGGGTTAGCCAAAGGTGTATCCACCAAAGAAGCCTACACAACTACATCCCTCATGAACTATCTCGTGTGCCATAGTTATCCCCAGATTTTTCCTTGTCTTCTCAATAATGCAACAAAGACAGGATGCCTTGGCTAGGCAGAGGATCGACTCGTTCTGGGATGGCATGATAGTGCTTCTGATTAAGCAAAACCAGAACCTTGCAGTTACATTAAGATCCTTCTTCCCAATCGGTGCTCCAATCTCTAGCCACTTGGGAGTACCGTCTGATATCAACGGGGCCAACCACTTCTTCATATTGTTTAGAGTCTTTGTCCGGATCAGATACTAGCACTCGTCATCAATATCATCGGGACAATCCAAGACATCATTAATAGCCTCACTATCACACTTGACCTTCTTTCCCCGGACAACTATATAGTCAACTAGTTTAAATGATACTGCTTGCTTTTCTCTGTGATATCAACCCCCCATCAGCAACGTAAAACTCTCAGACCCAATTTGGAATATACGGGCCACGGGGCTTGGTGAAGATCTTGAAATTATGAGACTTCAGACAACTCATAATCTCTGGGTACATGTAGATGACTTCATCAGTGGAAATACGTTTTTCCTCAATGATTGTCCACAGCCCCTTAGTCTTTAATCCGTTCATAGACTTGGGAGGAGGATCCTGTACAGGTGGTAATAAGACCAATACATGCTCTGGAACTGGATGAGGAGTAGTGGTGGGCTGAGGAGTCCCAATCCTAGACGGATCGTTCATCCCTTTTTATCACAGATCACCCCTCTATGCTGCCAATAGTTAATCATCCTCAGGCTCCGAAGTTGCAGCTTGTTCCTTTCATTGCTCACCCTCACTTTCAGAAGTTATGAGATGAGTGGCGTAGATACCGTCACTATCGGAGCTAGTTTTCGATGACACATGTGCCTTCTCTTTTCCTTTTCCTTTCCCACCAATTGTGGGAAGTTTGGTGGCCTTACCTCTAGATGCAGTTACATCCTCATTCATAGTTATCGCCTTAGTCTTTTAACGGGGTGGCATGTTTCTACCAGTAACTTTCGGTCTAGCCATGTCTGAAAAAACATCAAAAAGAATTAGAAACAATTAAATCACATGTGCAGAAAAACAGTTGCAAACAGACTAGCAAACCCGGTCGACGAGTTGCTGAATCTCCTTGGCGATCTCAATCAGGCTCACCGAAAGGATTGGCTCAAAAATCTCAGAAAAATTTGGCATGTTGACGATGGAAAGGCCTTTCGGCGAATCGCCGACAGCATTCAGTGAGCCAGGGGTGTCCCGTTGAAAGTTACAGTTCAATTAAGGTTAATGGGTGCAGACAAAGGGCAATCAAGAATAGCTATCGGTGAGTCGCCGAGTGCTATCGGCGACCTCCGGCTTCTCGCCGAAAGTTACATAACCAAATTACACTTTTAGCATGAAATTAAAGGCGATATGGGGAATTTCGGCGAACCTTCGAGTGTTCGGCGAGCTCGACCCAGCTCGCCAAACGACTCAACGTGCCTACTTTCAACCCAACATCTCAAATTCAACCCTGCAACCCCAGAAACAAAATCAGAGCATGCACTTATCAAATTAAGCTGAGACCCAATACACCCATACCCCCGAGTTACTCAGACTTCTCCCGGTTTTGCCAAATTTCTCCATATGATGACTTTTGCCCTTAAAAATGACATCAACTGCTGCATCATTGGGAAAATACATCATTTGGCACAAATACGGGCTACTTAGACTTCACCCGACTAGACCCAACAATATGTAAGCACAACCCCACAAATTTAAACCAATTTAAAGGAACAAAATCACTGGAATTCAACAACATAAACAATACAGGCGAGATTTTACATTAATACAGGCACACACATAAACAATTAAGATCAGAGAGGCCCAGCACACATCACTAAGATAAGATCATTGCAAATGAGTACAAAATCGCTAAAAATAAACTCGGGGTTTGGAAAAACAACCGTAGATGGTGAATAATCAAGGTTGAAATGTTAGGTGGCAGAATAATCCACTCCGAACACACAATCAACGACTCAAATATGATAACAATCCAAGAAATATAGGAAATACTATGCAGCTGTGAGTTTAGGAAGACTGAAAGTGAGGTAAAGTGAAAGAGTTTGAAAGTTTAAACTTTTGTCCTTTAAAAACCGTCCAGGTCTCGCCCATTCGGTGACATTATTTCTACTCGACGACAAGCCGATTGGGAACTTACCTCGCCAAGTTTTACAGGACCTCCAATGAATGTGGGGGTCCAAACGGCGGACTAGATCGAGATCGCCGACCTGGTCGGTAATTTGCCAAGTTGCTCATGGGCCCGCCGAGTTTTACAGACTGCAATTTAAAATTTTCTTGAGCCTAACGGTGGTCTAGGTCGGGATTGCCGACATCTTCAATGATACGCCGACTGGACTTTTAGCTCGCCAACTTGTACTTTTCTAACACTTTCTACACTTCAACATGCACAATCAACACACCATTATTTCCAGAACAAAAATAATGCGATAAAACCTTGGGTAGCCTCCCAAGAAGCGCCTTAGTTAACGTTGTGGAATGACTTCCCCACTCAATCTGGATGAGTGGGGTAGAGACGAGACAACACATGACCTATTCGGGTCTTTAGTAACTAAACATATATTGAATGGGAACCAGTCATCTTATTTAGTAGTGAGACATTCTCTTTTATGTCATTCAACACTTTGTCGTGATTTTTGAATTTGTGAAGAATGAGTGAGAGTATCTCCTCTATTTGTCCACCCTCGTGCACCTTGGTTTTTTTACACTCGTGAGGGGGAATGTACCGGTCTTTGTTTTTGTACGGTGCTTCTAATTCCATGATCTGTTTGGCCACTAGATACAACTGAATCAACAGTGTGGTCAAAATCTTGTCCTTTTCGGTCTCCTTGTTGGTCTTGGCCATGTGATCAAGGAGCTATGTTGCTATTGCATAGGGTAGTCATGAGGGACCCCCCGAAGACATTTGGTCAACTACACCTCTATTTTCTGGGCCAAGACCTCTATAGAACAACACTAATAGCACGTTATCTCAGATTCCATGAATTGGGCACTACATCAATAGTGACTTAAATCTCAGCCACAACTAATGAATTTGCTTATCCTCTATTAACCTAAAACTTATTGTCACGACTCGAGAGCACCCCGAAGTCGTAACATGCATATTCGACCTCTCGGAGGTCTTATAAAAGCCCTTAGCATTCATCACATTAGATATGTAAAATAGTGCAGAATTAAAAACACTTTAAAACAAAATACATAAGACTCAAAGGTCACTTTTAAAAACATCTCCCAAAGGTACACAAGCAGAATACTAACTCTCTTAGCCATCTTAAAAATAAACGGAAAACATACTAGGGACATGGCCCTTTACAATCGAAGAAGTCTATTAAGTCTATTACAAGAAACTTATCAAAAAACTAGAATAGAAAAGTCTTGTCCTCCACATATGAGGACATACCACAAGATCAAGGAAGAACTTCCAATCCCAAGGTTACTATAGAACCCACTCACTTGCTAGAACCTACACTTGTAGAACGTAGAGAAAATATGGAATTAGCACAATTAAGTACCAAGTATGATGACTATGAAAAAATATGCTAAAACGGACATTTATTTGAAGTAAATGCTTTCATGGCATTTTTGATAAAACCTTCATAAAACAAGTATAAGATACACATTTCAAGTCATCATAAACATATAAGACAATACCCATATAATAGACATACTCAACTAGTACCAATGTACAACACATAAACATAATAGTCAAGTAAGTCTTTTCATCATCCTGAAACATCTATCTCCAGTCACCCTAAGCCACACTTAAGTGACACATGAAGTACCCGCCCATACAACCTCTTCATATACACCTAAGTGTTCCTAAGGGTTACCATAGATAAGGAATTTATCATTGCAATATAAGATGCTAAGTCAACATTCTTTATTACACCATTTTAGGAGACATTCAAGGAATTATGGGACTTTCACGTAATAGTCATTTAGACTTAGGGAACTCACTTTAGCATCTTCTAGGCCTACTCGTGCCATGTGTAGATAACATCCCATACTGCCACCTACACTTTTTAGAACCTATCCAATAACTAGAGTGCACATCCCACATGATGGGAAATATACATTAACCGACATAGACCATACTAGCTAGGCATGGAATCCGGAGTCTACCCTACTCCGTGGAAGGTGTTTTACTTGCCAAGGGTATAACTAATGAGCATCCCATCTAGGCACATGGTTTAGGGGATATCCAAAGAAGTTCATTATACCCTAATCTCATACTTGGAGAGGGCTACCTTCTTAACCATATCCACTCGGTGCTTAGCCTTAGTTCCGATAGAGTAATTTCATTCACCTGTATGTACTAGAGAAGGCTCCATTACTAAGTCTAGCCGACCCATAGTACTTCTAACAAGAATGTTACCACAACGATCTACCGATCAAGGTTCAATACGATAGCTCATTGGCTTTCTTAGAGAAGGTTTCCAATCGTTCCGGTCCACCAACTCTAAGTCTATCATTTCACACAAGAAGAAGGTCATCACCCTATGGTCCACCACTTAAAGGTTTTTCATTCACTTAGGAGTCTAGACTTATGAAAGGGCACCATGCTTAGGTCTACCGATTCAAGGCTTAGCCTAGAAGTCCTCTTTTATCATTCATAGAAAGGGCACCATGCTTAGGTCTACCGATCCTAGACATTCATTCATTCCATAAGCTTTCATGTAACAAGAAAGGACATCTAAGTTTACCAAGCAAGCCACAACATTAACATATAGAGACTCTTCATAGTCTAACATCATCACATATATGAACATTAAAAGATATCACACTTTCAATCATAATGCAATAACACTTTATACAAGATCACCTTATGTCCATAAGATTACCTTCACATTTATACCTTCACCTAGTAAAATAACACTTCATAACTTGATAACACTTTAATCCAATACATAATGCCTTCAAGGCCATGTCCATAATACATTCAATAATTAAACACCTCCACCATAAGTGGATCAAACCAAAGAAGAACAATTATATCAATAATATGAGATTAAGACAACTTACCATCCTCCAAAGCCATATTCAACGACACTCAAGTCCCTACCATTTTACTTACCACAAGAAAATTCATCCATAACTTGCCCATAAGGCCACAACTGTCAATTCATCCATACATCAACAATTCATCATTGATAGATATAGAAAATCATAGGAATCACCCATACAATCCAATCCAAACACAATTTCATAAACTTTGGATTTTAAGCAAAAGACCACTTCATAAGTAAACTCTATGGTTTTGTGGAAGACAAGGGTTCATAGAGCTTTTCTTTTAAAAATCTTCAACGAAAGATTAATAACATCATATTTAATCATTGAAACCATTTTCATGGAAGAACCCTTGAGACAATTGAGAAACAAGCTTTTTCATAACTTTTTGGAAAACTTTGAAATTCATTTGAGATTGGCTCTCCACCTTCTTCCTCCTTGAACTTGAGAGAACTTTAGAGAGAGAGTTTTTGGGAGTTTTTATTTGAAGAATGAATTCAAAAATACCTTTTAAATGTTTTAATCTCTTTCAAATACCTAAAATAAGTTAAAACAACCTTCAATCCATTTAATTGGCCAAGGGTGGAATTTACCAAACCTCCCATTGCTTGGCAGATTTTTGGACAGCAACACAGTGCCAATTGACGGCCACCATCCATGGACCGTGGATGGATTGACGGGCCGTCCTGGCTGCTCGTCAAAAGACTTAGAAAGGGTGTTGGTGAGGCTTTGGTGAGGAGACTAAGTCTCAACTCACATAGCCAATCCACGCCCCGTCAATCCTTTTACGGCCCGTCAATGGGGCTCGTGGATGGCTGCTGGTTTTGACAGCTTTTAGGTCTGTGTTTGGGTCCTCTTCAAGGACCCTTAGGGTGGTCCTTGGGGAGTCGTATCCGGGCATTTTGACCTTAAAAATGCTCATCTAGACACAAGGGTCACTTCCACTGCTTTTTAACTCCAAACAACTAACCAAATCAAGGACAACACACTAGTACACACAGGACTAGTTTCCAAACGTCGTGGACGCCTCTTAACGTTTGACCTCCAACAGAACCAAAGTGACCTCTAACACCATTTTTAATCATTTGTACAAGATTACCAACTATATACCAACACACGAGGCTCTAGTTTCACGAGTTCATTTTTAGGGTTGCTACATTTTCCTCCACTTGGAAACATTCGTCCTCAAATGACACTTTAAAACATTAAGGATAATGACTCAAGACTAGCAGCCCACAACAATCATACAACATCAATATAAATGCACTCACTAAGGAGAAAACATCAACTCCACATAACAAGTCCTTACAACACAAATTCATTCAAATTTATGGAAGTAGGAATCACACCTACAACTTAACATGCCTCAAACCTTTTTCCATTCCTTATTTATTTGGAGGAACTTCCTTCTCCATAGCACCTCATGCTCATAACAACATCAAATAACACAATATGCAATTATCTCATTAAACCACAATCATGCCACATCAAGAATACACTTAAGCATGCTCAAGTAGTCAAATCATAAAATATTTTAGCAACTCATTATATATGCATATAAACATGAGAGACATCATTATGAAAACTCATTTTCTTATTTAATAAGAATTCAACTTAAAATATGTATATGATAAGGAGACTATAGAAACTCACTTTCACATAAGACTCCAAAACATGCAACATGCCGCTAGAAACTCGATATCTTAAGCTTAAATAGGAATACAAGAAAGTGACGAGGATGTCAAAAGTCACCACAACCTACTATTAAACATACCATCCCCTACTTAGGAGAAACTCATCTAGGCCATCATAAACAACAAATAAAGATCTCATTACAGAACAAGGAACTATGACTTATCAGTACCCTCATCCGAATTTGCTTCCTTGATAGCTTGGAGAGCATAGAAACGAGTCTTCTTTTGACCCTCAACATATGGAGCACTATAATAAGCTTGCTTAGCATATCTCCCTTTAGCCACAAGAGTAGGACATTCTCTCACCTTATGATCAGCATTTCCACAACCATAGCACCCATTAGTACCGGTTAGACATTTCCCAAAATTCATCTTTCCAAAAGACGGACAAGTAGGCTTAACGAATTGAGAACTACCACCTCTCTGTTGGTTGACCTTAGGAGCAGTTGAGAAACCTTGATTAGGAACCCTCTTCTTAAACCTAGGTCTATTTTTTGGGGTTGCGGAATTCATCTGGGATAAATGTTGATTTTCGCTAAAGATTTTATTGTAATATTCTTTTGCTAAGTGTTTTAATCTTAATATTTCTTTAATATTATTTATGATGTATTCTAGATATAACATAACTTGGGTTCTTAGATACATAAATAAATTATTTTCCATTAATTGTTCTACTAGTTTATAATCTTCTATAGCTTCTGTCCAATATTGCAAATATTCGTAGTTCATTTTAATCTGAATATTACATTAAATCATATAATTCTATTCTTTCAGTATGTAAATATAAATCTTGTAAATCTATCTCATACCATGTATGATTTTTTAACTCCTCTGATTCGTCATTAAATATTTTTTCCCATATGATTTTTCTTATTTCAATTATCTTTATATTTTTAAGTATATATAAAATTAAAGTTTCATAATTTTTTATCATTTCATCCTGCATATATGTAGTCATGTTCTTTGTTATGCAGTTTTTGTTTTCAATTATTCCTTCCTATCATATTCATAACTGAATAGGATCATATTAGATCATTATGAACTACATTATTTGTATCATTTTCTCTTGTCACTACTAGCATCATACTTTAGCAGATACTTCCTTCTTATCAGCGCCGCAACTTTGTTTACTCCCCTATACGGCTTTCCTCGCCTACCGGTTTCAAAGTTTGGATGGCATAGTATAGAAGTTTTCTCTTTGTTTCCAGTGTGCTAATAAACTAGAAATCACAATTCAAATAATTTTAATACATAATAACTAACATAAACTTATTCAATCATATCTATGATATTCAGGACTATATGAATTTAGCTCTGCATATTTAATGAACAATATTCCTTTGCCTCTTGCTTATCCATAATATCTGAAATATCTGATTGGATTTCAGATTGCTCCATTATCTTTAAGTATTTAAGTTTTTTAGAGATAGAGTTTTTAAAGAATTTTATATATTAGGCTTCGCCTGCTTTACAATGTTTACAAATGAATCAATATATAGACAATGCAAATCTACTATTCTAGATGCTCTAATAATGCGTCTACTATTTACTTTATGACTATGCATCTACTATTTACTTTATACTGTACACTTTATGACTTTTAAGAAAATAATCTACATCTTTACACTATTTGCTTTTATCTTGTCAGCCATCTATCTCATAGCTATCTTCTTTTCTTCATCTTGATCTCTTTATCTCTTTATCCTCTTGTTGCATCATTCTAGTTGGACATCAGGAATTATATTATCTTCTCCGTTATATTTTTAACATATGTGGTCAGGATATTTGTGTCCAATTAGTTTACAATATCTTGTTAATAATTTTGATGAAATAAATCCCGCCTTTAATGCTCTTGTCGTAGGTCGTTCTTCTGGTCTCAATAACGATAAGATCCATCGTTGGACTTCATCCATATCTGCTTTTCTTAGTTATCTTGATATTGAATATATCAATAACTGACCTCTATAGTAGTAGCTCCATATAGCATTTCTGTTTAAATAATTGTTCGCTAGCTCTTGTATAATAGTTGATATACCAATTATTCTTTTATTGGCATAGAAACCTGGTATCTCAATTTTTTATATTTCTTCTTGTTGTCCAATATCTACAAGTATAGTCATGTCTTTGGTTAATCCTTTCTTAATAACTTGAATTGGAGGTTTTATCTCTCCGTATAATATTTCTGCTGGTGCTGCATAGAACTTTATGTAAAATAAATTTCCCTTAGTAACTCTTTTATATGTTATGAATGCCTTGTGTAGTTCTGGTATTCCACTTATTTCTTCTCCATCGTATATGTACATGGTGTTTAATAGTCCATAATTGTAACATGTCCTTACTAAATTCTAGTTTTTGGCTGTGCGATTAGCTTGTTATAGCCTTGTAATTTTTGGGTTATGTAATCTTGATTTGGCTCTTCGGTTGTAACAGACCTCGGGTTAAGGTTTAAATAAGTTTGGATTTTGTATATATTTTCAATATAGGTTCTTGTGATATGGTTATATAATTTTTTCTCATTCTGTAGACTATCTGCATATGTGGAGGTTTGTGGTTCCATAGTTGATGTGTTTCTCGATGTTCTTGGGCCAAATGGTTTTTCAAATAGCTGGTTTAAGTTTGCATTCTTATGCTGGTTTTCACTAACTTGTTTGCTTGTACCTGCAAATATATTTAAACAAACATTATGGGTTTTAAGGTGTTTCCCAACGTCACCTCTTAGCTCTAGATTTTTAAAGTCTTCTGATCGACTTAGCTCTGCATTTTTATAGTCATGATGCTGACCTGTATTAGCTCTAGACTTCGTATTATCTTCATTAGTCTTTAGCTTTTGTATCTCATTGTTCATACTGCCCACTTTTATACAAAGTGTAGTAATGGCTTTGAGTATCTCTTCAATTGTATTTTCTTTCTCAGTTTGAGTAGTTTTGTCTTGATAAGTAATCTGCAATAACATTCTTATCAGTTTTTATTACTTCAATAGTAAATATAAAATTTAATATATTTAATACCAATCTTCTTATTTCTTTTGTAGTTACTGAATCTTGAATTTTTCTTGTTAGCCACCATTTTACTTGTGTGTTGTCTTTCCTTATAATAAATTTTTTATATACAATATATGGTTCAAATGATAATAAACATTTATATACTGAATATAATTCTTTCCTGTTTATTTCCCCTCTTATTTCTGTGTCTGTAAATGTTCCTGAATAGTATCTGCAATGATGTTCTATCTTATCTTTATCATACCTGTATTTTAAGACTCCTCCATAACTTGTTTCACTAGCATCTGATTCTACTATATAAGTAAACTTTTTGTTTTCATCTGGAAAGTATAGTTTTGGTAGGTTTTTACATAATAGTTTTACCTTTTGTATTTGTATTTGGTCTTTTTTATCAAACTAGTATTATATATCCTTTTTTAATTTTTGTTGTAATGGTTTTAAATTTTCTGCCAATTTTGGTATGTATTCTCTTACTTGATTTACTAGTCCTAAAAATGATTGTAATTTTTTTTTTGTATCTAGTTGTTCATTTGAGTTAAAAAAATTGTACTATATGTGTTTGCATTTTTATTTCATTTTTATCTAATTGTATTCCTAGGAACTCTATTTGGTTTTTCATTATGTCTGCTTTCTTCTTACTTAGGTTTATGCCTGAATATTCTATAATATGTATAAATTTTTCTAATAATCTTATATGTTCATCCTTGGTTTTGGAATATAGTAATATATCATCAATATATACTATACAATTTTCTAGTTGTTTAAAGTAGTTATCCATAAAATGTTGATATCTACCTGGTGCATTTTTATATCCAAATGGTAGTACATTCCATTCGTAAAATCCTTGTGGTACTGCGAATGTTGTAAGTTTTTTAGATTTTTCTTCTAATTTTAAGTGGTAAAATCCTGATTTGCAGTCAAATTTACTAAAATAATTATATCCTTATTTTTGTCTTATCTTTAGTATGTTATTTGGTATTGGGTAATTATACGTTTTAGTTTTTGCATTTAAATTTCTATAATCAATCACCATTCTACTTTTTCCTCTTTTTTGTTCACTATGTTTATTTACTATAAATGTTGGGCTTGTATGCTTGCTATTACTTTCTTGTATATAGCCTTTTCTGAGTAATTCTTTTATATGTATCTTAAATTATGTTAAATCATTAAAATTATATTTTAATGGTTTCTGTGTTATTATGCTATTATCATCTATTAATTCAATTTTTATTTTTGTTTTATGTTTTTCCCATCCTTGTAGAGGGTTTTCACTATATAATAATTCTAATTTATCTTTAATTATTTTCACTTTGTCTATCGAGAATATAATTAATTATATTTTAGGGTCTTCTTTTTTTATATTTTCTAATTTTTGTGTTATTTTTTCGCTTCCTTTTATCCATTCTGTTATTTTTCGTTTTTTATTATTTACTCTTTTTGCTCCTAATTTTTGTTTACATGGTGTTGTGAACCACCAGTGTGTTTTTGTTATTATACATGGGTATAAGTTTTCTAAAAAGGGCATTCCTAATAGCATATCTTTTGTTGTTAATTCAAAGTTATATATTTCTTCTATTGTTATTATTTTATCCCATACTTGTATTTTTATTTTTTTTGCTTTATAAGTGATCATGCTTCCTTCATTATTAAATCATGTTACTACTAAAGGTGTTTTTAACTTTTCCCATTTAGCTTCTGGTAAGCAATTATATTTACATATATTAGCTTCTGCTCTCGTATCTATCATTGGAGTATAATATCTATTATAATATCCTTCTACAATTATTTTTGCAGGTATATATATTTTCATATTTTAATAAGTTCTTTTTATTATTACTCTTTTATTTTCATAATTCATTGTTAGTTGTTTGTCTTCTATATTATATGGTTTTACTTTTTCTAACCATTTTATTCCTAAAGTGATATTTTTATCTCCTTGATATATTTTAAACTGTATTACTATTGGTATTCCTCCAATAATTATTTCCTTTTCTGTTGTTTCTTCAGTATTTATTAATGTTTTTGGTAGTTCGGGGCATAATGGTTCTGTAGTTATTATTTCATCTTCTGTTACTAATTCTCTTGTAATATAATTTTCTTCTTGTCTTGTATTTCTTAGTATTAAATAATTTCGTTGTTCCATTATTCCCGTTATGTAGCAATGGTATGGTTTCATTTCTTCTTCTATTGATCTTTGTGGAGTTTTATCTATTCTTCTTGAGGTACTCATTTTTGATGATATTTATGGTATTTCATAGTTTATTCTTTTTGATGTGCTTAATCTTTCTTTTACTATTTCTAAATCTTCTTTGATGTCAATTTCATCATAACTATAGTCATTATTATCTATAACTACAACAATTCTTTCAAAAGGATTTTCTATTTTTATTTTATTTATTTTATTTCTTGCTGTTATTTTATGTTTTGTTGTTAAAACATACAAGTTTTTACATCTAGCTGTAAATATTTTACTTCTTGTTGCTAATTCTATTCCTGATATTTTCCAATATAGTACTGGTGATTTATCTATGTTTCTATCATTTATTGGTACTGAGTAGTTAACACTTATTATAAATTTAAATTTTTGGTATATGAGGTTACCTTTTACTGCACTTATTATACTCTTTTCTATTGGTTGTATAATTCTATCATCTGCTAGGTATATTTCTATGGGTGTATATATTCCTTCTCTAAACATGCTTTTATTAGTATTTACGTTCCTCCTAAATGTGCATATTTAATAGGATTTTTAGCCTTGATATCTTGTATTTCTTTATTCATTATTCGTTTGTTTATAATTGGTATCTAAGCCTTTCCTTTGGTGTATTTGCAATCTATGATATGTTCTCTTTGACTTACTACATAATATTCTTCTTGTTGTCGCTTGAACCAATTTCTTATTGTTGGTATTTCAAATATTTTTTGTACGCTTAGGTCTAATTCTTTTCCTTTTATTTGTTCAAATATATTATTATCAAATATTATTTGTTGTTCTACAGATTCTTCATCTTGATCTGTTTTAGTTATTATTCGTATATCTGGTTTAGTCATTTATGTAGTATTCATTATCTAATTCTATTACTACATTATTTTCCATTTCGTTTATTTCGTTTTATGATAATTCATATGCACTATCATTGTTTTCTAATTCATAATCTATATACTATATTTGTATATATTTTTCATTGTCTATTAATATTTCTGATATTTGTTTTTTCTTTGGATTTTTAGGTAATTTGTAATCCTTAGCTATGTTTCCTAATTTTCCACAGTTATAGCAAGTACATTCCGTTAGTTTCTTCTTTGGTCTATATGGTCTTTTAGTTTTGTAATTTTTTACGTAGTAGTTTCTCCTTGGTCTTTTATACTTATATTTTGATTTATATTTTTTATATCCTTTATTATACTTTTTATAATACCTATCCGTGCATCCAAATTGGGGTGCTATCTTATTTTTGCAACATGCTAGGTTTTTTATTAATATTTTCTCCATTTTTAATTCTTCTTTATATTTTTCACATGGTTCTATAAACCATCGTTGTAAGAATTTCATTGTAGCTCCTAAGGTATCTGTTAGTCCTGCTTCATTCCAATCTTTTATTACTTTTGAACTAAAAGGTTTCGGTAATTTTGTAAAATATAGTTTCCTTATTTCTTTACTTTCTTATGTACTGTAAGTTCCTTTATAATAATATTCTCTAAATGCGCATGTAATTCATTTGTATAACACATACTACATATTGCTAATTTTGTCATTAGATTTCTATTTATTTTTTCTTTATTTTGTTCTTCTACTTCTGTTGTCATACTACTAAATTCATTTCTTATAACTATTTCGTATTTATATAATATTTCCATAGTTGTAGTAGCTAGTTCACCGTCAAATTTTTTATTGCTTCTTAACGTATTTAAACTTTCATTTGTTAAATTTTGTAGCCATAATTTTACTGTTCCTATAAGTGTCCTCTCTATATACCCTGGTGTTTCTGTCATTCCTATTTTGTTATCTATGAGTTGTTTTGATATATATCCCATCTATAATTGAATTGTTTTATTTATATCTTCTACACAGTCTAAATCTAAAAAATTATGTTGTTCGGTTATTGGTTTAGGTGTCCATTTTTTATTTAATCTTTTATCCCATATAGTTTTTTCTCTATCATATTGTTCATAGTTTACATTATAATATCTTGGATTTAGGTTTTTCGAGTTTTTTACTCCTGGTGTACTAGGTTTTTCGTCCATGTCTATATCTCCTATATTTACTTCTACATTTTTTGTATTATCTATGTTTTCTAAAAGTTCTGTATATGTTTCGCTTGTTTCTGAATGTTTTTCGTGTAGTTCTTCATTATTAATTTCATCAATTCCTATTTCAGGTGGATTATCTTGATTTTCTTCTAGTTGCAATTTTTCTTTAAATCTATTTATTTTAACTGTTAATTTTGCTTTTTGTTCTTTTTCTTTCTGTTTTATTGCATACATTTCTTTTAATATTGCTAATTCTTTTTCTAATTATAGTATTTTCGTGTTTTTTATTTCTTCCACTTGTTGTATCTCCTTTTTTGCCTGATGTTTTATTTTTTCAATTTCTTTTTGTCTATCTATCTCTACATTTTCTTTAGTTATTCTTACCATAGCAGTTAAACTATCTTCTAATTTTACCGTTTCTTTTTCTAACATTAAACTTAGATTCTCACCTATTTTCTTATATCTTCTTCCTAGATTGGAAAATATTATTTTTATTTTCAATCCATCATAATTTTCAAATGTTTTTTCATCTATTGCATATTCTTCTTTATTCATTTATAGATTGTGTTGGAGTTTATATTCTAAATTTTCTATTTGTATTTGTAAATATAAAATTGTCTTTCTCTGTGCTATTATAGATTTTTTACAGATTCCTGCAAATATATTGCTGTTAAGTCTATTTTGTCTATGTCTTAACTTTTTTCTTTTTGTTGTAAGTATTTCGATAAGATTTTGTTTATACTGTTCTTTGTTCATTGTTTCTTTAAATATTGGATGTATTTATACTCCATTTTAGATATTATATTTATTAGTTGTTCTAATTTATAATTACATGTCTTAGTAGTATTTAGTTGTTTATATTCTGGGTATAATTCAATAATTTTCTTTTTATTTTCCTTAATCGTTTATGATTTCTTTTCTTTTCTTCCATAGCTCTGATACCATTTTTGGAGGTTGCGGAATTCATCTGGATAATTGTTGATTTTCGCTAAAGATTTTATTGTAATATTCATTTGCTAAGTGTTTTAATCTTAATATTTCTTTAATATTATATATGATGTATTCTAGATATAACATATCTTGGGTTCATAGATACATATATAAATTGTTTTCCATTAATTGTTCTACTAGTTTAATATCTTCTATAGCTTCTGTCCAATATTGCAAATATTCGTAGTTCATTTTAATCTGAATATTCCTGCTCATCGGACCTACCCCTTTTTAAATCCTTCTTCACCCTCATAAGTTTGGACTCCTCAATAGACTGAGCATATGCAACAAGCCTAGATATATTCATGTCACCATGGAGCATTGCCGTACGCAGTCTTCCTTAACTAAGTCAGATACACCGGTAACAAACCTACTTATCTCCTCTCTAGGGTTAGACACCAAGGATGAATCATATCTAGAAAACAAGGTAAACTTCAAAGCATACTCCTCCATACTCATACTACCTTGCTTAAGGTTTAGGAAATCCTCAATCTTACACTTTCTCTTCACACGGGGAAAGTACTTTCCTAAGAATGCTTCCTTAAACTCCTACCATTCTATAGGACCCGCTACAACCGGTCTATTGGCTTTCCATTGAGTGAACCAAATTTGGGCCACATCTTTCAGTTGGTAGGAAGCCAACTCCGCCATCTCCCGAGATGACACATCCATAGCATCTATAATCTTGTAGGTTTCATCCAAGAATCCTTGGGGATCTTCTCCCATTGTTGAGCCAAGAAATATAGGAGGATTCATCCTCACAAAGTCTCTCAATCTTGAGGACACAGTACTCTCATTAACATTCACCCTAGGCCCCACATCTCAGTTAGCTTAAGCCATCATGGCTTGTGCTAGAGTTAGAATAGCCGCCCTAATCTCCTCATTAGTCATAACCGCGGGAACCACTGGAACCTCATTCTCTTGTTCACCTATAGTGACTTGGCCACCTTGAAGACCTTGATCAACTTGGGGATGAACTCTCTCATTTCCAATTTCCTCTTCTGCTCTCCTCGGGTTAGCCCTTGTATTCATATCCATTAAATACAAGAGAAGGATTAGGAAAAGGACACTTATAGACCAAACTCTAAGGCATGACTTCAAGAATAATGAAAGAAGTGTAACTTCTACCATTCTATAGCCTCCTCTCGCTCATAGATGTGTTGCGACTCACATCGATGAAGAAGACTCTACTAGACGTGGCTTTTGAGACTTTGAACCTAAGAACCATTTTCCAAAACCTTATGCTCTGATACCAAGTTTGTCATAACCCGAGAGAACCCCCAAGTCGTAACATACGTACTCGACCTCTCGGAGGTCTTATACAATCCATTAGCATTCATCACATTAGATATGTAAAATAGTGCGGAATGAAAAACTCCTTAAACCAAAATCCATAAGACTCCAAGGTCACTTTTAAAAACATCTTCCAAAAGTACACAAGCAGAATACTAAGTCTCTTAGCCATCATAAAAATAAACCTAAAAGCATACTAGGGATACGACCCTTTACAATCCAAGAAGTCAATTAATTCTATTACAAGAACCTTATCGTAAAACTAGAATAGCAAAGTCTTGTCCTCGACATATGAGGAGATACCACAAGATCGTGGAAGAACTTCAAATCCCAAGCTTACTATAGAACCTGCTCAGTTGCCGGAACGTACCCTTGTAGAAAGTAGAGAAATTATGGAATTAGAACAATTAAGTACTAAGTATGATGACTATGCAAAAATATGCTAAAATGGACTTTTATTTGAACTAAATACTTTCATGCCATTTTTGACAAAACCTTCATAACACAAGTATAAGAGACACATTTCAAGTCATCATCCACATATAAGACAATACCCACATAATAGACATACTAAACTAGTACCAATGTACAACACATAAACATAAAAGTCAAGTAAGTCCTTTCATCATCTTGAAACCTCTATCTCCAGTCACCCTAATCCATCCTTAAGTAAGACATGAAGTGACCGCGCATACAACCTCTTCATATACACCTAAGTGTTCCAAAGGGTTACCATAGATAAGGAATTTATCATTACAATATATGATGCTAAGTCAACATTCTTTATTACACCATTTTAGGAGACATTCAAGCAATTAGGGGACTTTCACGTAATAGTCAATTAGACTTAGGGAACTCACTTTAGCATCTTCTAGGCCTAATCGTGCCATGTGTAGATAACATCTCACACTACCACCCACACTTTGTAGAACCTATCCAATAACTAGAGTGCACATCCCACATGATGGGAAATAGGCATTAACCGTCATAGACCATACTAGCTAGGCATGGAATGCGGAGTCTACCCTACTCCGTGGAAGGTGTTTTGCTTGCCAATGGTAGAACTAATGAGCAACCTATGTAGGCACATGGTTTAGGGGATATCAAAAGAAGTTCATTCTACCCTAATCTCATACTCGTAGAGGGCTACCTTCATAACCATATCCACTCGGTGCTTAGCCTTAGTTCCCAAAGAATAATTTCATTCACATGTATCTACTAGAGAGGGCTCCATCACTAAGTCTAGCCGACCCATAGTATTTCTAACAAGAATGATACCACAAGGATCTACCGATCAAGGTTCAATAGGATAGCTCATTGACTTTCTTAGAGAAGGTTTCCAACCGTTCCGGTCCACCAACTCTAAGTCTATCATTTCACACAGGAAGAAGGTCATCATCCTAAGGTCCACCACTTCAAGGTTTTACATTCACTTAGGAGTCTAGACTTATGAAAGGGCACCATGCTTAGGTCTACCGATTCAAGGCTTAATCTAGAAGTCCTCTTTTATCATTCATAGAAAGGGCACCATGCTTAGGTCTACCGATCCTAGACATTCATTCATTCCATAAGCTTTCCTGTAACAAGAAAGGAAATCTAAGTTTACCAAGCAAGCCACAACATTACCATATAGAGACTCTTCATAGTCTAACATCATCACATATATGAACATTAAAAGAGATCACACTTTCAATCATAATGCAATAACACTTTATACAAGATCACCTTATGTCCATAAGAATACCTTCACATAGTAGAATAATACTTCATAACATTATAACACTTTAATTCAATATATAATGCCTTCGAGGCCATGTCCATAATACATTCCATAATTAAACACCTCCACCATAAGTGGATCAAATCAAAGAAGAACAATTATATCAATAATATAAGATTAAGACAACTTACCATCCTCCAAAGCCATATTCAACAACACTCAAGTCCCCAGCATTTTAATTACCACAAGAGAATTCATCCATAACTTCCCCATAAGGCCACAACTATAAATTCATCCATACATCAACAATTCATCATAGATAGATATATAAAATCATAAGAATCACCCATACAATCCAATCCAAACACAGTTTCATAAACTTTGGATTTTAAGCAAAAGACCCACTTCATAAGTAAATTCTAGGGTTTTGTTGTAGACAACGGTTCATAGAGCTTTTCTTTCAAACACCTTCAATAAAACATTAATAACATCATATTTAATCATTGAAACCATTTTCATGCAAGTACCCTTGAGAGAATTTAGAAACAAGCTTTTTCATAACTTTTGGAAAACTTGCTTTAGATAAAGACCCAGCATACCTTAATTAATGAAATCCCAACAAAATTTGGTGGAAGGAACCCTCAATTTGAAACACTAGTTGTCCACCTTCTTCTTCCTTGAACTTGAGAGAACTTTGAGAGAGAAAGTTTTTGGGAGTTTTAATTTGAAGAATGCATTCAAAAATACCTCTTAAAAGTTTTAATACCTTTAAAATACCTAAAATAAGTTAAAACAACCTTTCATCCATTTAATTGTCCAAGGGTGGAATTTACCAAACTACCCTTGGCTTGGCAGATGTTTGGACAGCAACAGAGTGCCAATTGACGGCCACTATCCACGGACCGTGGATGGATTGACCGCCCGTCCTGGCTGCTCGTAAAAAGGTTCAGAGATATTTTTGGGAAGGCTTTGGTGAGGAGACTAAGTCTCAACTCACGAAGTCAATCCACGCCCCGTCATTCTTTTTATGGCCTGTCAATAGGACTCGTGGATGAATGCTGGTTTTGATAGCTTTTAGGCCAACATTTAGGTCCTCTTCAAGGACCCTTAGGGTGGTCCTTTGGGATTCATACCCGGGAGTTTTGACCCTAAACATGCTCATCTAGACACTAGGGTCACTTCCACTACGTTTTAACTCCAAACAATTCACCAAATCAAGGACAACACACTAGTACACACAAGACTAGTTTCCAGACGCCGTGGACATCTCTTGACGTTTGACCTCCAACACAACCAAAATGACCTCTAACACCATTTTTAACCATTTGCACAAGATTACCAACTACATATGAATACTCAAGGCTCTAGTTTCATGAATTCATTTTTAGGGTTGCTACATTATCCCCTACTTCAAAACATTCATCCTCGAATGACAATTTAAAACATTAAGGGTAATGACTCAAGACTAGAAGCCCATAACAATCATACAATATCAATAAAAACGCACTCATTAAGGAGGAAACATCAACTCCACATACCAAGTCCTTACAACACAACTTCATTCAGATTTATGGAAGTAGGAATTACACCTGCAACTCAACATTCCTGAAACCTTTTTCCATTCCTCATTTATTTGGAGGAACTTCCTTCTCCATAGCACATCATGCTCATAACAATATCAAAGAACACAATGTGCAATTATCTCATTACAAGATAACCATGCCACATCAAGAATACACATAAGAATGCTCAACCAGTCAACTCATATATTTTAGCAACTTATCATATATGCATATAAACATGAGAGACATCATTATGAAACCTCATTTTCTCATTTAATAAGAATTCAACTTAAAACATGTATATCATAAGGAGACTATACAAACTCATTTTCACATAAGACTCTAAAACACGCTACAGGCCACTAGAAAATTGATGTCTCAAGCTTAAATAGGAATGGAATAAAGTGACGAGGATGTCAAAACTCACCACAACCTACTTGTCACAACCCGAGCTACCTCCGAGACGCAGACAACGGACCTAGGCCACAAGTGATTCCAAGCTAACCCTGCCGGCATGATCATGAGCATACTAAATATATTCAGAATAATAGAAACTGTGCAGAAGCTATAATCATAAATAAAATGAAAAGATGTGGAATACACATATACTATAACTGAGATAAATGATAACTGATGAGTTTATTACAAAGAAGATATTAACTCAATACTAAGCTGAATCTAACTATATCTGAAATAAGCCTCTAAACTGACTACAAATGTTGGGACATGCTCTAACTAGGTCTAGAAGAACTGAAACTAAAGACTAAAAGAGATAAAGATAAACATGTCACTAGTCCTCGAAGAATGAGGAATCACCGCTGATGCTGCTGAGCTGAAGATCGGGAATCGATCTAAGCGTGATCTGGATGCTGAGAACCTGAGACTACATCACGAGAAGATGTAGCGCCCATATACGTCAATATTTGAAAGGTACTGAGCATGCAGGATAAAGTAAAGCTGAAATAACATATAACTGAACAAAGCAATAAAGCAATGAAATAATCTAAACATAATATAGATACTAAAAATACTTAATACTGAGCTAACTGATGCAATTACCAAATTTATAATATGCTGAGACTGAATACTGACTGTACTGAAAGATGGTCAATGCAAAAACGTCTGACTAAACTGTGGACCTACTAATAACCGACATAAAATTAAATGAGCTAAATGTGGAGTCCGATGTATACCCCCCATCGAGAAGACCCAATATACCCTGCCAGAGGTATAGAGGCATTCTGTCATGATCACTAAACTGATGTTGCCCACCGAGGTGACTTACACCTACGTGGTTCGTAGTTCTGGGACTATATGGGTACGCTGAACCCTAGACCAACTCGGTATTATGCTACTCCCAATAGATTAAGTGGCTAACTGGTTATGACTGAATTTCTTTAAATACTCGATATCTCAAAACTAAACATGCAAACTGAGAATACAACAATTAATCTGATAATGATGCATTAATAACTGATGCATGTATAACTAAATAACTAAAATATCTTACCTAGCATGTGTAATTCAAGAACTAAAGAAATACATAGCTAGGGTTCTAAAATTCATGCGAGAAACGATGGAATAACATGATAATATGATTTGGAACATGTTAATTACTAATTCATGATGATATGCTATAATTCTAGAAACCCTAGGTCTATTCAGAATAAGGGAATCAATAAACTGACTGAATTCTAGGGACCCAATGGGCGAAAGGAACCCATTAGTGAAATCCCACAAACCTGGTGACGAATTCCATGGAGAAATGTTTCAATTTCGGGGCTGGAATTGAAGGAAACTTGTTGCGTTCTTGAACTAGGGTTCTTGACCTTTTTCTCCTCACTTGCTTCTAATTTTCTATGTTTTGATTAATGATTTTGACTAAGGTAAGTTCTAGTTACGTTTCTAGGCTTAAACTAAATAAAATATCATGATTTAGGGTCTAAAGGACGTACCTTAGGTGTTAAACAAAATAGAAAAAGACCAAAATACCCCTAACTTAATTGCTGTCGGAGTGACCGACGGACTGAACCTATGGGCCGTAGGTCAATCGACGGTCCGTCGATTGGAGATGTTGGTCGAGTCTGCCCGACAGGGCTTCACTAAAATGAGCATAACTTTTTACTCGGAGGTCGGAGTTTAGCAAACTCGATGGCGTTGGAAAGAGGATTTAGTTATCTATCATATCATAGGTTATGGGACACATAATTTATTTTTTGCTAAAATTTATAGCCATCTGAAGTTGACTCATCAACAATTTTCAACTAACTAGCTGCTCTACGGTCAGAACTACGGACTGCGGATCGAATGATGGTCCGTGCTGGTCGACCGTAGTTTCTGTCAGAGGCTCGGTAAAGGAGGTCTCAATCCATTGACACAGACCACAGACCATGGTCTGATCTGTGGACTGTGGGTCTGTTCGTGAGTCGGGACTTAGCCGACTTTTCTGAGCTGGTTTGGGGAGGGGTTGCAGTGGTGAACCATGAACCACCAGCACATGTCGTGGTCTGACCTACGGTCCATGGATGGTGACCGTAAGTTGAACCTTCAACTTCTTAAAATTTGCATCTTTGGTCTGTTTTGGATTCGGGGTGTTACATTATCTCCCCCTTTGGGACCATTCCTCCTCGAATGAAGACTAAACTAGCTGAAATGGAGGGAGAGGGCGATCCCTACCACTAAACACTGAGAACTGAATTTCTGACTGAACTGAGTTCCAATAACATGCAAATACACTAAAAATGTAAGTACATATGAAGGAACACGATTCTAGGACTGAATTTACGCATGAATGACTTAAAAACTGAAGAGGAACTATTACATCAAGCTGGAGTGGAATTAGAAGGAAATAGGTCAGGATACTTAGACTTCATGGCTGCTTGTGTTTCCCAAGTAGCTTCCTCTACGGACTGACTCCTCCACAACACCTTGACTGAAGCGACTTCTTTGTTTCTCAACCTTCTAACCTGGCGATCGAGAATCTAAACTGGTACATCCTCATAAGAAAGGCTATCTTTTACAGCCACAGTCTCTAGTGGCACTACGGATGCTGGATCATCCACATACTTCTTCAGAAGTGAAATTTGAAAGACTGGATGCACTGTTGCTAAATCTGCTGGCAACTCTAACTCATAAGACACTTTACCAATCCTTTTCAAGATTCGGTAAGGGCCTACATATCTGGGACTGAGATTCCCTTTCTTGACAAATATTATCACCCCCTACAAAGGTGACAATTTCAGGAAAACCCAATCATCAACTTGGAACTGGAGTTCCCTTCTTCTCACATCTCTATAAGACTTCTGGCGACTCTGGGCAGTCTTAAGTCTATCCCTAATGAGTTGCACTTTCTCCATAGCATCAAGGACTAAACCTAGTCCTATCAAGGCTGCTTCACCTACTTCAAACCAACCAACTGGAGATCTACATCTACGCACATACGAGGCATAAGGGGCCATCTGCATGCTGGAATGGTTACTATTGTTGTAGGCGAACTCAATGAGAGGAAGGTGATCATCCCAAATACCCTTGAAGTCGATCACACAATCTCTCAACATGTCCTATAAGGTTTTAAAGGTACGCTCTGCCTGACCATCCATCTGTGAACGAAATGTTGTGCTAAGGTTAACCTTACTACCAAGACCCTTCTAGAAATGAGAGGTAACCTGAGGACCTCTATCTGAGATGATAGACAAAGGAACCCCATGGAACCTCACAATCTCATTAATGTAAAGCTTGGCGTAATCCTCCGATGAATCTGTAGTCTTGACTGCCAAAAAGCGAGAAGACTTAGTAACCCTATCAACAATCACCCAAATAGAGTCATTCTATCTGCGATTACGAGGTAAACCTGTGATGAAGTCCATGTTGATCACTTCCCACTATCAAGTAGGAATGTCAATCTCTTGAGTCATACCTCCTGGTTTCTAATGTTCTACCTTGACTTGCTGGCAATTGGGGCACTTAGTCACAAAATCTGTTGTATCACTTTTCATACCATTCCACCAATAGACATCCCGCAGATCGCGGTACATCGTAGTGGCACCTGAATGAATAGAGTATCTAGAGTTATGGGCTTCTGTAAGAATGTGTTGTCTCAACTCGCCCTCATTAGGAACACATAATCGACCCTGGTAGTGAAGCATACCATCTCCCCCTTGGGAGAAAACCTCAATTTTCTGTTGATAGACTACACCCTTTAGTTCAAGTAATATCGGATCACTATCTTGCTTTTCCTTGACTTCCACTACCAAAGAAGATTATGCCCCATTCTGAACCATTACCCCACCATTTGATATGCTCATAAGGCGAACTCCTAGGTGAGTAAGTCTATGACCATCCCTTGCTAGTTCCTTTCTTTTTTCCTCAACATGTGCTACCCTACCTATGGATAATAAGCTAAGAGCATCTACTACTACATTTTCCTTACCTGGATGGTAGTGCACACTCATATCATAATCTTTGATGAACTCAAGCTAGCTTCTCTGGCGAAGATTCAACTCTTTGTAGGTGAATACATATTGCAGGTTCTTATGGTCTGTGAACACATCTACATTAACACTATACAAGTACTACCTCTAAATCTTGAGTGCAAACACCACTGCTGCAAGGTTGAGGTCATGAGTCAGATAATTCTTCTCATGTATCTTAAGCTATCTAGAAGCATAAGCTATAACATTACCTCATTGCATCAACACACGACCTAGGCCGACCCTGAATGCATCATAATAGATTACATAACCATGTGAATCCTCTGGTAGAGTCAAAACGGGAGCTGTAGTCAACCTAGTTTTCAATTATGCGAAGCTTTTCTCACAGTTATCTGACCACTGGAACCTAACCTTTTTTTGAGTCAACCTAGTCAATGGTGAGGCTATGGATGAAAATCCTTCCACATACCGTCTGTAATAGCCCGCTAAACCCAAGAAACTTTTGATATCTGTAGCAGAGGTAGGTCTGGGCCATTGTTTCACTGCTTCTATCTTTTGGGAATCTACTCGAATTCCTTCACTAGACACAATATGCCCAAGAAAAGCAACTGATTGTAACCAAAACTCGCACTTGTTAAATTTTGCAAATAATTGGCGATCTTTGAGAGTTCGCAGAACAAATCTCAAATGACTCGCATGTTCTTTCTCATTCCTAGAGTAAATGAGGATATCATCAATAAAGACGATAATGAACAAGTCTAAGTACTGCTCGAACACTCTGTTCATCAAATCCATGAAAGATGCAGGAGCATTGGTTAGTCTAAATGACATAACTACAAATTCATAATGACCATACCGAGTCCTGATGGTTGTCTTCGGAATGTCACTATCTCTGACTCTAAGTTGTTGATAACCTGGTCTGAGGTCTATCTTTGAGAAATGACTAGCACCCTGAAGTTGGTCGAACAAGTCATCAATTCTGGGGATAGGGTACTTATTCTTGATTGTGACTTTGTTCAACTGCCTATAGTCAATGCACATTTTGAGAGAACCATTTTTGTTCTTTACGAACAACACTGGTGCACCCCAAGGTGAAATACTAGGTCTGATGAAGCCTTTATCTCGAAGGTCTTTCAACTTCTCTTTCAATTCCTTAAGCCCGGCTGGAGATATTCTGTAAGGAGAGATAGAAATAGGTTGGGTATCTGGAAGGAGATCAATCCCAAAGTCGATTTCCCTTACGGGAGGAACTCCGGGAAGATCATCTAGAAACACTTATGGAAACTCATTGACTACAGGGACTGACTCAAAAGTTGGGGATTCGAAACTAGAATCCTTAACCCGAACTAGATGATAGGGATAACCCTTAGAGTTCATCTTTCTGGCCTTAAGGTAAGAAATGAATTGACCCATAGGCGCTAAGCTACTACTCTTCCATTCTAAGATTGGTTTGTCTGGAAACTGAAAACGAACAATCCTAGTTCTACAATCGACTGAGGCATAACATGAATGTAACCAATCCATCCTTAGAAGGACATCAAAGTATACCATTTCTAACTCTACAAGATCTGCTGAGGTGAATTTCTAAAAGACTGTGACAGGGCAATTTCTGTATACCCGTCTAGCTATAACTGGGTCAATGATTAGAGTAGAGACTGAGAAGGGTTCTGAAAGACTTTCTGGGCTAACACTAAATTGGACTGCTATATAAGGAGTTACAAAAGACAAAGTATCCCCTAGATCTAAGAATGCATAAACATCAAGGTCAAAGACTCGTAACGTACCAGTGACTATATCAGGAGAATCTTCCTGATCTTGACGAGCCTGAAAAGCATAGAGCTTGTTTTGGCGCTGTCCTCCACCTGTACCAGATGAGTTACCCTGCTAAGTCGGGCGACCTGCTGGTGCTGCTGCAGTTGTAGACTCAGATCTACCATTATTTTCTCCTAGACCCTATCTAGGAGGACAATCCTTCAATCTATGACCAAACTGACCACATCCAAAACAACCTTCCTTACCTGCAAGGCACTAGCCGCGATGGTTCTTACTACATTTTGGGCAAGTTGGGTATGTTTTAGTGCCTGAAACACTACCTTGAGACTTAGAGGCTGACGACCTACCTTTCTGATCATTATGGATCCTAGGGGATCGAACACTAGCTGATGAATGGGCTGGAGTCGAATACTTTTGTTGAAACTGGGAGCGATTTCCACCACCCGATTTCTGTTGGGAATACTCGTAGTTACATGTTCTTGCTTTCTTAGTCTCCTTAGCCTATTCCCTAAGCTTGTCACCCTCAACCTACTGAGCATGAGTCATAAGCCTAGAGATGTTCATGTCTCCCAATGACATAGCATTCCTACACTCTGTTCTCACTAAGTCTAACACTCCATACAGAAACTTATTCATCTGAGCCCTGGAATCAGCAACCATGTGAGGAGAATACCTGGAGAGTTGGTTAAACTCGAGCCAATACTCTTGGACAGTCATGTTACCCTGCCTTAAGATCAGAAATTCATGGGCCCTTGCATCTCTCAACTCTATGGGGAAAAATCTGTCCAGAAAGGTTTCGCTGAAACAATCCCAAGTAATAGGAGAGACATTTGTACCCTTGTTCTCCTTCCACTGAGTATACCAGATATGAGCCACATCCTTAAGTTGGTAATATGCTAACTCAACCTGATCATTCCCAGTGACCTTTATCAACTCAAAGATCTTTCTGATCTCATCCAAGAAATTATGGGGATCTTCACTAGTCTGTGATCCTAATAACTCAGGTGGATTCATCCTAACAAAGTCACGGACCCTTGCAGCTGTTGATTCAACATTTGCATTCATAGGAGCTTGAACCTGCTGATTGTTCTCGTTAGCGACATTCTGAGCCAACATTTGAATGGCATTCCTGAATTCAGCATTTAAGACTTCCAGATCCGGAACTAGAGGAGCTACGTTTACGTTCCTAGCATTCCTAAATCTGGCGTTAGCTCTACGAGGACGTATCATCATTGAAACATAAAACATCGAGTTAGAATAGAATTTTGATCATACCTTACGCACGATAAGAGTAACTAGAAAATAAAGATTTCCTAAAACACTTTGTAGCCTCCCCCTCATTAGATGTGGTGCGCACTACACATCCATGAAAAGGACACTACCTAATGCGGCTTTTTTGACATCCTAGGAAACTTAAACCTAATGCTCTGATACCAAGTTTGTCACTCCCCGAGCTACCCCCGAGACGTGGAAAAAGGACCTAGCACCACAAGTGATCCCAAGCTAACCCTGCTGGCATGATCATGAGCATACTAAATATAATCTGAATAATAGAAACTGTGTGGAAGCTATAATCATAAATAAAATGAAAAGATGGGGAATACCCATATACTATAACTGAGATAAATGATAACTGATGAGTTTAATACATAGAAGATACTAACTCAATACTAAGCTGAATCTAACTATGTCGGAAATAAGACTCTAAGCTGACTAGAAATGTTGGGACATGCCCCAACTAGGTCTAGAAAAACTTAAACTGAAGACTAAAAGCGGTAAAGATAAACATGCCACTAGTCCTCGAAGAATGAGGACTCACCACTGATGCTGCTGAACTGAAGATCGGCAATCGATCTAAGCGTGATCTGGATGCTGAGAACTTCACCCTACATCACGAGAAGATGTAGCGCACGTATGCGTCAATACTTGAAAGGTATTGAGTATGAAGGATAGAGTAAAGCTGAAATAACATATAACTTAACAAAGCACTAAAGCAATGAAATAATCTAAACATGATATAGATACTGAAAATACTGAATACGGAGCTAACTGATGCAATGGCCAAATTTATAACCTGTTGAGACTAAATATTGACTGTCCTGAAATATGGTCAATGCAATAAAGGCTGACTTAACTGTGGGAGCTACTAATAACCGACATAAAACCACGTGAGCTAAATGTGGAGTCCAATGTATACACCACATCGAAAGGACCCAATATACCCTGCCAAAGGTATAGAGGCACGCTGGCCTGATCACTAAACTGATATTGCCCATAAAGGGGAATTACACCTACGTGGCTCGTAGTTCTGGGACTATATGGGTACGCTGAACCCTAGACCAACTTGGTATTATGCTACTCCCAATAGATTAAGTGGTTAAGTGGGTATGACTGACTTTCTGTAAATACTGGATAGCTCAAAACAGAACATGCAAACTGAGAATGCAACAATTAATCTGATAATGATGCATTAATAGCTGAGGCATGTATACTTGAATAACTGAAATATCTGACCTAGCATGTGTAATTCAAGAACTAAAGAAATACATAGCTAGGGTTCTGAAATTTATTCGAGAAATGATGTAATAACATGATAATCTGCTTTGGAACATGTTAATAGCTAATTCATGACGATCTGCTGTAATTCTAGAAATCCTAGGTCTATTCATAATAAGGGAATCAAGAAACTTACTGAATTCTATGGACCCAATGGGCGAAAGGAACCCACTAGTGAAATCCCACATACCTGGTGACGAATTCCATGGAGAAATATTTCAATTTCGGGGTTGGAACGGAAGGAAACTGGTTGCGTTCCTGAACTAGGGTTCTTGACCTTTTTCTCCTCTCTTGATTCTAATTTTCTAAGTTTTGATTAATGATTTTGACTAAAGTAAGTTCTAGTTATGTTTCTTGGCTAAAATTGACTAAAACCTCATGATTTAGGGTCTAAACGACGTACCTTAGAGGTTAAATGAAATAGGAAAAGACTAGAACATCCCTACATTAATTTCTGTCGGAGTGACCGACGGACTGGACCTACGGGCCGTAGGTCAATCGACAGTCCGTCAATTGGAGTTCTCGGTCGAGTCTGCCCGACAGGGCTTTACTAAAACGAGCATAACGTTTTACTCGGAGGTTGGATTTTAGAAAACTCGGTGGTGTTGGACAGAGGATTAAATTGTCCATCATATCATAGGTCATGGGACAAATAATTCCTTTTGTGCTAAAAGTTATGACCATCTGAAGTTGACCCATCAACAATTTTCAGCTAACTGGCTGCTGACCCTCATATACGGTCAAACCTATGGACCGTGGACCGATGACGGTCCGTGCTGGTCGACCGTAGTTTGTGTTAAAGGCTGGGTAAAGGAGTTCTCGATCCACGGACATAGACCACATACCGGGGTATGATTTATGGTCTGTGGGTTTGTCCGTGAGTTGGGACTTAGCCGACTTTTCTGAGCTGGTTTGGGGAGGGGTTGCAGTGGTGAACCACGGACCACCAGCACGGGCCGTGGTCTGACCTACGGTCCGTGGATGGTCACCGTAAGTTGCACCTGTTAGTTCTCAAAATCTGCATCGTTGGTATGTTTCTGATTTGGGGTGTTACATTATTCAACAAACCATCCCCCACTTAGGAGAAATCCATCTAGACTATCATAAGCAACAAATAGAGATCTCATTACAAAACAAGGAACTATGACTTACCGGTACCCTTATCCGGATTTACTTCCTTATTAGCTTGGAGAGCATAGAAACGAGTCTTCTTTTGATCCTCAACATATGGACCACTATAAGAAGCTTGCTTAGCATCTCGCCCTTTTGCCACAAGAGTAGGGCAATCTCTCACCTTATGATCATCCTTTCCACAACCATACCACCCATTAGTACCGGCTAGACAGTTCCCAAAATGCTTCTTTCCACAAGTCGGACAAGTAGGCTTAACAAATTGAGAACTACCACCTCTCTCTTGGTTGACCTTAGGAGCACTTTAGAAATATTGATTAGGAACCCTCTTCTTAAACCTAGGTTGTTCTTGCTCATCAGAACTACCCCTTTTAAATCCTTCTTCACCCTTATAAGTTTGGACTCCTCAATATATTGAGCACACACAACAAGCCTAGAGATATTCATGTCACCATGGAGCATTGATGTACGACACTCTTCCTTAACCAAGTAGAATACACTGGTAACAAACCTACCTATACCCTCTCCAGGGATAGACATCAAGGATGGAGCATATCTAGACAGCAAGGTAAACTTCAAAGCATACTCGTCTACACTCATACTACCTTTCTTAAGGTTTATGAACTCCTCAAACTTACACTCTCTCTTCTCACGGGGAAAGTACTTTCCTAAGAATGCTTCCTTAAACTCCTCCCATTCTACAAGACCCGCTTCAACCGGTCTATTGGCTTTCGATTGAGTGAACCAAATTTGGGCCACCTCTTTTAATTGGTAGGAGGCCAACTCTGCCTTCTCCCTAGATGACACACCCATAGCACCAACAATCTTGTAGATTTCCTCCAAGAATTCTTGGGGATTTTCTCCCATTCTAGAGCTAAGAAAGATAGTAGGATTCATCCTCAAAAAGTCTCTCAATCTTGAGGCCATGGTAATCTCATTAGTATTCACCCTAGGCCCCATATCTCGGTTAGCTTGAGCCATCATGGCTTGAGCTAGAGTTAGAAAAGCCGCCCTAATCTCCTCATTAGTCATGGTCGGGGGAACCACTGGAACCTGATTCCCTTGTTCACCTATAGTGACTTGGCCACCTTGAAGACCTTGATCATCTTGGGTAGGAACTACCTCATTTCCAATCTCCTCTTCCGCTCTCCTCGGGTTAGCCCTCCTATTCATATCCTATAAACACAAGGGAAGGATTAGGAAAAGGACACTTATAGACCAAACTCTAAGCCATGACTTCCAGAATAATGAAAGAAGTGTAACTTCTACCGTCCTGTAGCCTCTCACTTATAGATGTATTGCGACTCACACCGATGAACAAGACTCTACTAGACGTAGCTTTTGAGACTATGAACCGAAGAACCATTTTCCAAAACCTTATGCTCTGATACCAAGTTTGTCAAGACCCGAGAACACCCCCAAGTTGTAACATGCGTATTCGACCTCTGGGAGGTCTTATACAAGCCCTTAGCAGTCATCACATTAGATATGTAAAATAGTGCGGAATTAAAAACTCTTTAAAATAAAATCCATAAGACTCAAAGGTCACTTTTAAAAACATTTTCCAAAAGTACACAAGCAGAATACTAAATCTCTTAGCCATCTTAAAAATAAACCTGAAAACATACTAGGGACACGACCCGTTACAATAAAAGAAGTCTATTAAGTCTATTACAAGAACCTTATTATAAAAGTTGAATAGAAAAGTAGTGTCCTCGACATATGAGGATATACCACAAGATCTTTGAAGAACTTCAAATCCCAAGCTTACTATAGAACCCGCTCAGTTGCCTGAACCTACACTTGTAGAAAGTAGAGAAAATATGGAATTAGCACAATTAAGTACTAAGTATGATGACTATGCAAAAATATGCTAAAATGGATATTTATTTGAAATAAATTCTTTCATGCCATTTTTGATAAAACCTTCATAACACAAGTATAAGAGACACATTTGAAGTCATCATCCACATACAAGACAATACCAATATAATAGACTTACTCAACTAGTACCAATGTACACCACATAAACGTAATAGTCAAGTAAGTCCTTTCATCATCTTGAATCCTCTATCTCCAGTCACCCTAAGGCACACTTAAGTGAGAAATGAAGTGACCGCCCATACCACCTCTTCATAAACACCTAAGTGTTCCTAAGGGTTACCATAGATAAGGAATTTATCATTACATTACATGATGCTAAGTCAACATTCTTTATTACACAATTTTAGGATACATTCAAGCAATTAAGGGACTTTCACGTAATAGTCATCTAGACTTAGGGAACTCACTTTAGCATCTTCTAGGCCTACTCGTGCCATGTGTAGATAACATCCCATACTTCCACCTACACTTTGTAGAACCTATCCAATAACTAGAGTGCACATCCCACATGATGGGAGATAGGCATTAACCAACATAGACCATACTATCTAGGCATGGAATCCGGAGTCTACCCTACTCCGTGGAAGGTGTTATACTTGCCAAATGTAGAACTAATGAGCAACTCATGTAGGAACATGGTTTAGGGGATATCCAAATAAGTTTATTGTACGCTAACCTCATACTCGGAGAGGGCTACCATTTAACCATATCCACTCAATGCTTAGCCTTAGTTCCCATACAGTAATTTCATTCACATGTATGTACTAGAAAGGGTAGCATCACTAAGTCTAGCCGACCCATATTACTTCTACCAAGATGGGCACCAAAAGGATCTACCGATCAAGGTTCAATAGGATATCTCATTGACTTTCTTAGAGAAGGTTTTCTACCATTCCGGTCCACCAACACTAAGTCTATTATTTCACACAAGAAGAAGGTAATCACCCTAAGGTCCACCACTTCAAGGTTTTTCATTCACATAGGAGTCTAGACTTATGAAAGGGCACCATGCTTAGGTCTACCGATTCAAGGCTTAGCATAGAACTCATATTTTATCAATCATAGAAAGGGCACCATGCTTAGGTCTACCGATCCTAGATGTTCATTCATGCTATAATTTTTCATGTAACAAGAAGGGACATCTAAGTTTACCAAGAAAGCTACAACATTACCATATAGAGACTCTTCATAGTCTAACATCATCACACATTCAGTCATAATGCAATAACACTTTATACAAGATCACCTTATGTCCATAAGAATACCTTCACATTTATACCTTCACATAGTACAATAACACTTCATAACTTGATAACACTTTAATTCAATAGATAATGCGTTCAAGGCCATGTCCATAATACATTCCATAATTAAACACCACCACCATAAGAGGATCAAACCAAATAAGAACAATTATATCAATAATATGAGATTAAGAAAACTTAATATCATCCAAAGCCATATTCAACAACATTCAAGTCCCCATCATTTTACTTACCACAAGAGAACTCATCCATAACTTGCCCATAAGGCCACAACTCTCAATTCATCCATACTTCAACAATTCATCATAGATAGATATAGAAAATCATAAGAGTCACCCATGTAATCCAACCCAAACACAATTTCATAAACTTTGGATTTTAAGCAAAAGACCTACTTCATAAGCAAATTCTAGGGTTTTGTGGAAGACAAGGGTTCATCGAGTTTTTAATTCAAAAACCTTCAACCAAACATTAATAACATCATATTTAATCATTGAAACCATTTTCATGCAAGAACCCTTGAGAGAATTGAGAAACAAACTTTTTCATAACATTTTGGAAAACTTTGAAATTCATTTGAGATTGGCTCTAAAGCGAAAACTACCTTTAGATGAAGAGCCACCATACCTTAATTGATGAAATCCCAACAAAATTTGGTGGAAGGAACCCTCAATTTGAAACCCTAGCTCTCCACCTTCTTCTTCCTTGAACTTGAGAGAACTTCAGAGAGAGAAAGTCTTCGGGAGTTTTAATTTGAAGAATGAATTCAAAAATACCTTTTAAATGTTTTAATACATTCAAAATACCTAAAATAAGTTAAAACAACCGTCCATGCATTTAATTGTCCAAGGGTGGAATGTACCAAACCACCCTTCGCTTGGCAGTTTTTTGGACAGCAACACAGTGCCAATTTACTGCCACCATCCACGGACTCTGGATGGATTGATAGCCCATCCTGGCTGCTCGTCAAAAGGTTTAGAGTGGGTGTTGGGGAGGCTTTGGTGAGGAGACTAAGTCTCAACTCACGAAGCCAATCCATGCCCCATCAATCGATTGACGGCCCGTCAATCCATTGACGTCCCGTCAATCCATTGACGTCCCGTCAATCCATTGACGTCCCGTCAATGGGGCTCGTGGATGGCTGCTTGTTTTGACAACTTTTAGGTCAGTGTTTGGGTCCTCATCAGGGACCCATAGGGTGGTCCTTGGGGAGTCGTACCCGGGCATTTTTACCCTAAACATGCTCATCTAGAAACTAGGGTCACTTCCACTGCTTTTTGACTCCAAACAACTCACCAAATGAAGGACAACACACTAGTACACACAAGACTAGTTTCCGGACGTCATGGACGTCTCTTGACGTTTGACCTCCAACACAACCAAACTGACCTCTAACACCATTTTTAAGAAGTTGTATAAGATTACCAACTATATACCAACACACGAGGCTCTAATTTCACGAGTTCATTTTTAGGGTCACCACACTTAGGATGTTATCGCTAAGAATAATCATTCTCAAAAGAGGGAGGTCTATTTGGTCACAATTGCTACAAGACATGCTCCAATTCTCTGGAAAAACAGCAACACACAAACAAAAACTAAAAATTAAGTAAGTTCAACTATAACTACCAAGAACAAAATTCAACTTAACTAAAAATTGTCAAACAACACCACTACCCGGCAGAGGTGCCATTTTGATTAATAACATTTCAAGACACTACATCCAATACTAAGCGTCAATGATCGTTAGTTAGTAATATAACCCAACTAAGAGAGTTGGGCTGGAATCCCAAAGTGAGTGGTACGTATTTGAGAATCAATAGAGAAGTATGAATATGTTCAAGTCAATAATACGTAAAACCATTTACGAATAAAAGCATGATTCAAGTTTGGGGTGACACAAGTGTCAAATAACAAGGGGTGTGGTTTAAACTATCAACTACAACAACCAATAACACGAATATAATAAGTATAGAGACACGTTCTTGGGATGTGATTGGATTATAGGCTAAGGTAGACAAATGGGTGATTGCATTTAATAGTAAATAGCTATAAATCAGTGAATAAGCTAGACTTTAGTGGGGATAAACTTTCTCTCGAACAATTTACCCCGAATCAAATTGGTTTCTCTCGAACATCAATAAGAAGCAATTACGAACAACCTACGCTTTAGTCCATTCACTCTCTTGAGCTGAATGCGTGGAAAAGGGTTTAGGATTCACTCTCTCGAGCTGAACCCATGACAACCCAATACCCACAGACCATCAAATCAGTAATCTTGGTTTTAAAACCTCTGTCTCGAGCAAGCCAAAAACATGAAGGTAGAGTTGCATTTGCAACTACAACCCTTTAGATTAAGCCACAATTACTAAATGAAATCAATTTTAAACAGCATCTAAACTATCAATTAACAATACCCAGTAGCTAAATCAACCCATAATCACACCCCAAGAATTGGGGTTTTAGCTAGACATCATAAAAATATAAAAATCATTACCAAATTGTGTTTCCAGCAACTAGGTAATATTAATTTCATCTTTACGAAGGTCAAGGTTGAAGAATCTCAAAGACCTACTTCCAATTTCTCAAAAAATGGAAACTTTTTAATCTTTAAAGCTAAGGAAATATTGTGTCAATACTCTCAGCTCAAAGCTCCCCACTTCAAAACTGATAAAAATAAATTCTATAATGAAAACTAGATACTAGATAGATATTAAACTAAATATTCAAAAATTCTATCCAAGGTCGCCAAAAATGTGCTTCGAAGGACCATTCGGCACAATAAGTCGAGATCGCCGATCCACTCGGTGATCCTCCCTTTGGTCAATTCCATCGCCTTTTTGCTTTGGCCTTCAGCATCTTTAAGTTCTATAACTTTGGGCGATCTAGCACTGCGTCACAGTACCATTAGGCAATTTGCAGACGGCTCATTTCTATCGACGACTTAATTTTCTCCTTCATGGCTTGGGACACTGGAACTTTAGGCGAGATTAATTTCATTCGGCGACTCGCCTAATGGGCTAGGCGATCATCAAGTCTTCTTTTCTTCGTTCATTCAGTAGTCTTGTTCCTTTTTTCTCATTAGTGTTCATGATTTGGTCCTCAATCCAAATACATGAAAATCAAGGATTTACATCAGTTATTGGCACAAAATATGCATTTCAGGACACTAAATCTATTCAAATAAAGATCCAAATGAGTCCAAATCATGGACTCATAAAATGCCATATAGATAGTGTCTACAAATCTTGAGTGCCTGTACAACTGCATCCAACTCTAAATCGTGAGTTGGGTAGTTCTTCTTATGTTTCCTCAACTGCCTCAAAACATATGCGATCATCTTACCATGTTGTATCAAATCACATCCTAACCCTATATTAAAAGCATTGCAGTACACTGTCTAGACCTCTGAACCCTCTGGCAAGGCTAGGACTGGTGTTGATGTCAACCTGTCCTTAAGCTCTAGGAAATTATGCTCGCAAGCCGCAGTCCACTGGAACTTAACTAATTTCTGAGTCAGCTTTGTTAGTGGTGCTGAAAGTGACGAAAACCCCTCTACAAAACTACTGTAGTACCTAGCTAACCTGAAGGAACTACAAAACTCCATCGGAGTTGTGGGTCTAGGCCAACTCTTCACGGCCTCAATCTTCTATGTATCAACCATAATTCCCGCATCTCATACAATATGGCCTAAGAAAGCCACAGAGCTCAACCAGAACTCACACTTAGAGAATTTTTCTTAAATTCTTGCTCTCAAAGAACCTGAAGGACTACTTGCACATGTTTCGTAAGCTCAGCTTTTGAATGCGAATACACCAAAATATCATCAATAAATACAATCCCAAGCGTGTCTAGATATGGCCTGAATATGCTATTCATCAGGTCCACAAACATTGCCGAGGTATTGGTCAATCCAAAAGACCTCACAAAAAACTCAAAATGCACTTATCTAGTTCTAATGGATGTCTTCGGAATATCTTTCTCCTGAACTCGTACATGATGGTATCCTGATTTTAAATAAATCTTTGAGAAGTGTTCAGAACCTTTTAGTTGATCAAACAAGTCATCTATCCTCGGAAATGGATACCTATTCATTATAGTAGTTGTAAGATCCCGTAGTTTTTCTCTAATCATCCATAATATATGTGGCGTAGTATGGCATGGTTATATGAGTTGTATATGAGTTTGTATTGTACATTGGAGATTAAGACGGAAAGTAGGTGGCAATATCAAGGAAATAAACTAAAGTTTTAGGTCAAAGGAACCCCTAAAACAAAGTTCATGAGAAAAGAAATGGGTCGGGTAGAACTTCGCCTGTTTGAAAGGTTTAACTTGTCCCATACCTTGTGGAGAATCCTATGAATGTAAAACATGCTAATAATAGTGTGTTATGAGGTATTATAATAGCACAAGGGTCGTATGTTAAGTTTGGAAGTCAAGAAAATTAGTGAAACTAAAGTCGGCAAAAGCTATCGAAGTTTCTCTAATAATATTTTCTTAACTTTGGGTCCAATATCTTGGATGTTTTCCCCCAATATACAAAGAGTTAGAAGGCCTATCACCCATAAAATCGAAGGCCTACGAGATTAGTTTGGAATGCACAAAATCCAGTATCCAACCGACATCGGAGTAAAAAGTTATGAGGGTTTTACTATGGACTGTCGGGGAAGAATCCGGGTCGGGTTAAAAATGTGGTATGTCGGCTTACTCAACGTTTTAAGCCATGAAAACATTTCATTTTACTTCCAAACCAGAAATAAAGCTTAAGAGAAAGTTCCTATAGAGTACTTTCATGATGAAGGTAAGTTTTCGACGATTTCTACCATTAAAGATTACCCCCGTGCCTAGAAACGTGATCTTTACACGTGGTAATCATTTTTCCCTTCTATTAGCTGCGTTTGGAGCAAGTTTTTGAAGATATAAATTTGTAGTTACTGGAATTTCTTCAAGGTTTACACTTGGTTAACTAAGGTAATCATCTCAGGACTCTTTTATGATTGTTTTTATGAAGTTCTACGGACATTTCGTCAAGTTGAGGTCATTTGGCAAATCTGTCGATTTAAGAACAATTATGAATTGTTTATAGATGTGTACCAGATGTGTATATATAGTGTTTGCAAGATTAGAAAGTAAGGAACAACTTTCGTGAAGAAGCTACGACCATTCGAGCGTTCATTGAAAAGGTATGTTAAGGCGAAGCTACGTCCCTCATTTTAGCACCACTCCTCGGAAATTCCTAAAATTCAAAATATGATATTTTGCTATTCTCTTGCTAGAAAGACCTTCACTAAAAGACATTGGGATCACAGCTGAATTATTTTCATGATTCTGTTATTTTGATATTTCACTCGTTCGTATAAATAGAGTTTTCGACATCTACACATCATTTTATAAGTTTCCTTGATTATATGTCAGCACGTATGAATTTGTATTCTTCCTTGGGTGATGTGAATTAAAATGTCACGCGAGACCCTTACTACTTGTGACCAGCCCTCTTTCACCACTAAGCTTATTATTAAAGAAAAACTTTAAAGTAGCTCACGACCTTCAAAACTCTCAAATATAATTTAAATATAAACTATTAGAATACTTGGCTTTTGAAATATTTCTTTTATAAATTATCTAGGAACGAAGTTAGGAACTAAGTAAGTCACCTTAAACTTGTTATGAATATCAACAAGGTTAGGTTATCCTTATAAATTCGAGTTAACTTTTCAAGGTTATTTGGAAGAACATATCAAGTTCCATGACATTGTTATATGTTATACGAAAGTTATTATGGGGTTATGAGAACAAGACTACATATGGGCCAAGATTTGCAAGATGACAACAGTAACTCAGAGGTGTTATAAATCCATAACATGACATGCTATGCGTTCTAATCCCGAGCTATAATCGGGAGGTAGGGGGACTATTGCCTATATTTATACGTATGAGACACAGATGGCCACAAGTTGGCGAATATGATGCCGGTTCACTACCGGAAAACACCACCCTTGCTAGCATTTGGTTGGGTATGTCATGCATTTGCATCTATATATATGTGTATTCACGACATACGATTATACGAGCATACCATGCATATCTAAGTAGTAGGGGGCTAAAGGTCAGCCATGGATATTATTTGGGTTTCAGTTCAGGTGGTATCTCTATTACCTTTTTACAATAAATGTTTACGATTTTACTTTCCGCTTTACATACCAGTACATTTTTATTCGTACTGACATCCCTTTGCCTAGGGACGCTGCTTTTTGTTTTGTGCGAGCAGGTACATGCAGGGACTCTAATCGACCCACCCGCTAAGATTCAGGTTCAACTGTGAGTTGGTAAGCTCCATCTTATCCTGGGGCTATCAGAGGATGTTTACTTTTGTTGAACAGTTTGGGTATATTCGGGGCCTTGTCCCGACAGTGCTTATGTCACTCATAGAGTCTATTGTGGACACAATATTCTGGGTTCTCTTTTTTGTATGTTTCAACCTCCAGCCAATAGTCTTGGCATGCATATATAGGTATGTGTGTAAGTTGGTATATTTTCGGTTGTGGCCTCGTCGGCTAGATAGTACATCTTTATCTATTTGTTTGGTTTGTCTACCATTGTTTGTATGGTTATTCTCTTTCAGGTCATGACCACTGGGTCCAGGCTTCACTTTTTAGAGGTTGAGCTGGCCAACATTTTTGCCACACAAGTTTGGTTTAGTTAGTATGTTTCAATGGGTAACTCGATGTTTTAGGGTATCGAGTGCCAGTTACACCCTTATTTCGGGGTAGGACAGTAGCCTTGTTCAACTGTCGGCAATCGATACACATCCTCAATGAGCCATCTTTTTTTCTCACAAATAATATTGGGGCACCCCAGAGTGAAGAATTGGGCCTGATAAAGCTTTTATCCAACAATTCTTTTAGCTGATCCCTCAACTCCTTTAGCTCACCAAGAGCCATTCTATAAGGAGGGATATATATGGGTTGTGTGCCTGGTAGAATATCAATAGAAAAATCAATTTCATGTTCTGGCGGGATACTAGGGAGCTCATATGGAAATACATCTGAAAATTCATTAACCATTGGAATAGATGGGAGAATCGATGGTTCTACATCAATATCCCGAACTCAAACTAGATGATAAATGCAACCCTTAGTAACCATCCTTCTTGCCTTAAGGTAGGAAATAAACCAACATTTCGGTGTTATTATATTACCTTTCCATTCTCGCACTGCCTCTCCTAGAAAATAAAATCTAATAATCTTTGTCCAGCAATAAACATTAGCTTAACAACACGCTAGCTAGTCCATACCCATAATGACATTGAAATCAACCATATCTAGCACTACAAGGTCTATAGGGGTTTGACGATCAATAATTTCTACTGTCCTACCTCGGTAGACTCTATTGGCTGTAATAGACTCACCAACTTGTGTAGACACAATGAAGGGTCGATATAACGACTCTCTTTTTATACAAAACTTACCCGCAATAAATGGACTAACATAGGATAAAGTAGATCCTTGATCTATCAAAGCATAAACACAATGAGAACATACAATCATTGTACCTATCACAACGTCAGGTGAAGACTGTAAGTCCTGACTGTCAAATAGTGAAAAAACACAATTCTGGCCAGTACTAGAACTAGATGTTCCCCCTCTACCTCTACCTCTACCTACTGAAGTCTGAGGTCCATTCCCCACAGAATGTGATGATGAGGAAGAATCTACACTGACCTAGTTGACTAACCCATACCACCCTGACCTATGTTCGGGCAAGTCCTACATACATGCCCCTCCTGCCCACAAAATAACACTTGTGGAACCATGCCTACGTCTTCCAAAATGCATCCTACTGCATGTAGCACAACGCGACGGGCCTGGCCTGGCCTGCCGGGAACCCTCACCTAGACCTAACTATCCATGACGATCCAGTCTACTACCTTTGAATAGTGGTAATGGAGGTCTGGGACCACCGTGAAACTCTCCCTTTGAACTAGTAGGCCTAGCACTTTTCTGTTGATATTTATAAACCCTTTCCCTCATATAATTTTGATGCAGATGCACTTCTATGCTTTGTGCAAAGGCCTCAATTCGATTTATCCATATTATCATTTAGGGAAGGGATAGTGCAAGCCTCGATATAGTCTAATTCAAGCCCTCCCACAAATCTTCGCAGCCTGTCATGCTTCGTATCAACAAAAACTTGTGCATACCTAGCCAATGAATCAAATATCAGGCCAGACTATCGGACACCCATGCTTCCGTGCCTAAGGTTTATGAATTGAATTACCCAGGAATCTCAAATCTCTCAAGGCAAATAGTGATCTATGAAAGCTTTCGTAAAGCTATCCCAAGAGGGTGGAGGTGCATCTTTCCCCCTGGATCTCTCCCAACATTGTACCACAATACTGTAACATCACGTAGTCAAAATGTTGCTAATTCAACTTACTCAGTCACTGAGGCATTCAAGAACCTGATGATCTTGTGAAGTTGATCAACAAAATGATGAGGGTCCACCCTATGATCTATTCTCGTAAAATCTGGAGGACTTAAAGCTAAAAATTCTCAAACTTTCAGGACCTTCAGAAAGTTTGAAAACTCCTGGTGCAAATGGATGGCGCTATGCAGATACTAAGTGTGCTAACATACATATAGCACTCTTGAAATCATGATTAAGGGGAACAAAATGAGCTGGAGATGGTGCTTCTGGTGGTGTTGGGGATCCTATAGACGTCAAAGGATCCTCAGTTTGTAGAGAAGCTATTGCGGGCTGAGAAGATGTGTCCTTCTGGGTCTCACAATTGGCTTTGTCGGCCAATAGTACCTTGTCTGTACCCTTACCTACAACTGTGCCGAGCCCCTGGTTACCTGCGATTTGTCTGGTGTTAGCCATCTCTCTGTATAGAAACATCAATGATAAGCTCAAAAACTAAACCCTTAAGACCCAACTCTACAGTACAAAGTGAGTAGAAGAAGTGTAACCAATCTAACATCCCATGTAGCTTCATACTTATAAAATGTGGTGCACAACAGATTTATAAACAAGTTTCTACTAGACATGGCTGGAAAACTCCCTAGGACACAACGTTGCTCTGATACTAAGTTTGTCATGCCCCAAACTGAAGGGGCGCAATTGGCACCTAATGCCAAAACTTGGTCCTGAGCCGACCCTACTTAACCATTTTGTTTTAGCACGAAGAAGCCACACATAGTAAAGAAAAAAAACACGTATATCTCGGCTTAAAAAAAATATGCCCTTGGCCAGCAAGGCCTTTGTCAACCACCATATAAAGGATATGACCACTCCCACAATTTGTATTAAAAAACCAACTACCGCATAGATCATGTTTAAACCATCAAGGCCACCATGATATCTAGGAAATGTCTATATGGGTGTTCAAAGCGCCGCCATTATCTTTATACAGATATGAAGAAATACTATATGTCAAGATAATAAAACAAACCATCGCCAAACGTTGGCCAGCCAACAAACAAGGCCAACGTGGCTATACAACCTGACACACTAGTCTACAAGCCTCTAAGAGTGGTAAAGCTTTATCAGGACAGGGCCTTGGCATACCCAAAAACTATATACAATAATATCCAACAAACCTTTAGACTCTAGCAGCTCTAGAGGAAAGGGGCTAGCCAACCTACTGGAACTCAATCGTGCTTCGGGGTATGTCTATTGAGTCATATATCAGGACTTGTAAGAATAAATGCAGCGCCTCACAGGCAAAGGGCCATCAGTACAAAATAATATACAGAGTATGAATGGCGATATACTAAATGAGCAAGTACCATATTATGGCAGAAGCAATCAGGTAAGGGAATAAAAATTAATATATGCACGCCAACCCATTATTCAATCTAAACATACAAAAATGACCAAAAAATAACCTAACCAAGCCCCCATAAGCTTTGCATGTACAAACAACATACCACCTACCTAGGCCCCCATAGGCCTAGAAGGTGCCAAATCAATTTACATACATGTAACGACTCGGTAAATGATAGGTTGAACTAAAGCCTTAACATTTGGGTTAGTGTGACTTGAGGTTGATGTGTAGGCTATTTTAGAACCTAAATGGAGTAAGGTGGAAGCCTAGGGTGCAAGCAAGGGCCTTAGCTAGAATGTGTGAACGAAAGAAGCCTTGTTCTTTGATGAACTGTTTGGCAATGGGAGTGCTTGATCGCCTAGGGGGTATGGCGATTTGCCAATATGCCCATATGGTCGCCTAGTGGACTTCCCATTTGGCCTAGGTACTGGACCAAAGGGTGAGCTAAGGGGTAGCTCGTCAAGCTGGTTGGCGTGTCGTCCTTTGGCCCCCTCTAATCGCCCAGTGACCAGCCTATTTAGTGAGCTCTCTAGAACAAAGGGCGAGCCAAGGGTGCACTTGGCGAGTCGTCTAGTGCACTTAGTGAGCCCAAGTGTCCAAAGAGCGATCTTGGACAGGCAAGGGCAGGATTTTTAAGTTACAACTTTAAGGGTCCTTGGTCCTTTCCCAAAGTGAAGTTCGTATTATTCTATTCTTTTACTAGAAACTATATAAGACCATTTTTATACCTAAATCCTTTCATTTAAGTCACTCCGAATAGAATAAAAGAAAACCCACCTCCTCTCAAATATTTCTCTCTAGAAGTTCCCCAAGAAGAAGAAAAAGAAGAGGGAGCTAGGGTTTTGGATTCAAGGCGTTTCTTCATCAAATTTATTGGGGAGTCTTATTAAATGTATGGTGATCCTTCCTTTAGGATTATTTTTCACCCTAGAGTCAATTTCAAAGATGTTTTCATGGTTTTCAAGTTCCACCAAAAATCCAGATTTCACTCAAACTCATAGGTTATTCCATCAAAAGATTTCAAATGATAAAATATAATTACATTGATATTTAATTGATGTTTTAAGATGAAAACTTCTATGAATCCATGATTTCTCTAAATTCCTAAATTTTTCTTATGAAGTGGGTTTTATGATTATGAATGAATGTTGATGGAATTATTCTTAGATTGAATTATATTATAGAATTCTATTGTTATCTATGCCTATCTATGGTGAATTATTGGAGGATTGAGGAATTGTAATTTATGGCTTTGGAAGGGTAAGTTGTGACCTAATTCTCTTGTAAAGTTGAATTGTCCTTGAATTGTTGATCAACTTGAAAGGTGGAGGTGTCTATTTACTTTGTATATTGATCCACTTGAAAGGTGGAGGTTGTCACTTATGTGTGCATTGTGATCATGGCCTTGAAGGCATTATATGAGGAATTGAAGTATTGTCATAATGTTATGTACATGATTGTGATGTGAAGGTTATACTTGTGGTTTCAATGATAGAATGATGAACATGTACTCAATGTATTTGTGTTAGTATTGAAAAGTTATTTCTCAATGTGACACTCAATAATGATAATGATGAATGTGAAGGGTTTCTATAATGTGAATGTTGAATCTAGAATTGGTAGGCTTAGGCATCCTCTTATTGAATAATGAATGTATCTAGACTTAATGTACTAATGATAATGAATCAGTAGACCTAATGTTGGTAGCCCTTTCATAATTGTATAAACTAATGAATGAATGTCTTGATTGGAAGACCTAATATTGGTAGCCTTTCAATAAATGACTAATGAGGTATTTTAGACTATGACTTGAATCGGTAGACGTAAAGTTGGCGGCCCTTCATAGTGAGTCTAGAACCCTAAGTGAATGTGAAACCTTGAAGCGGTAGACCTAATGTTGATAGCCTCCTTCTTGTGTAAAATGATGAACTTAGAGTCGGTAGACCTAATGGTGGTAGCCCTCTCTGGGAAGATCAATGACCTATCCTTAATGTAACTTGATCGGTAGGCCTATAGGTGGCAGCCCTTCTTGGTACAAGTACTTAGAGTCGGTAGGCCTAATGTTGCTGGCCATCTCTAAGTACATTAATGTAATGAAACTTTTCATGCCCCAAAATAGGGGGCGTAACTTGCACTCGATACCCTAATACATCGAGTTACCCACTGAAACAGACTAGCTAAACCAAACTGTGAGACAAAAAGATTGCACAGCACAACCTTTAAAAAGTGAAGCCTAGACCTAGAGGTCATGACCTGAATGAGAATAAACCATACAAACAATGGTAGAAAATCTGAAAAAAAATAAAGATGTACTATCTAGCTGATGAGGCCACAACAGAAAACATACCTACTTACACACACACATATATATATACATGCCAATCCTATTGGCTGGAGGTTGAAACATACAAAAAGAAAGCCCAGAATAGTGTGTCCACAATAACCTCTATGAGTGACATAAGCACTGTCGGGACAAGGCCCCAACTATACCTAAACTGTACAACAAAAGTAAACATCCTGTGATAGCCCCAGGATAAGATGTAGCTTATCAACTCACAGTTGAACCTGAATCCTAACAGGTGGGTCGATTAGATTCTCTGCCTGTACTTGCTCGCACTAAACAAAAAGTAGTGTCCCCAAGCAAAGGGATATCAATATGAATAAAAATGTACTGGTATGTAAAGTGAAAAGTAAAATAATAAATATTTACTGTAAAAGGCTAATAGAGATACCACCTGAAACATAAACCCAAATAATCTCCATGGCTGACCTTTAGCCCCCTACTACTTAAATATGCATGGTGTTATCGTATTATCGTATGTCATGAATACATATATATATAGATGCAAATGCATGACATACCCAACCAAATGCTAGAAATGGTGGTGCTTTCCTGTAGCGAACCGGCATCATATTCGCCAACTTGTGGGCATCTGTGTCTCATACGTATAAATATAGGCAATAGGCCCCATACCTTCTGATTATAGCTCAGGAGTAGAATGCATATCCTATCATGTCATGGATTTATAACACCTATGAGTTATTGTTGTCATGTTGCCAATCTTGGCCCGTTTGTAGTCTTGTTCTAATAACCCCAAAATAACTTTCGTATAGCATATAACAATCTCATGGAACTTGATATGTTCTTCCAAATAAGCTTGAAAAGTTTACTCGAATTTTAGAAGGATAACCTAACCTTGTGGATAATCATGACAAGTTTAAGGTGACTTACTTAGTTCCTAACCTGGTTCCTAGATAATTTATAAAAGAAATATTTCAAACACAAAGTGTTCTAATAGTTTACATTTAAATTATTTTTGAGAGTTTTGAATATCGTGAGCTACTTTAAAGAATTTTTTTAATAATAACCTTAGTGGAGAAAGAGGGCTGGTCACAAGTAGTAAGGGTCTCGCGTGACATTTTAATTCACATCACCCAAGGAAGATGTCGCGACCCGAGAGCACCCCCAAGTCGTAACATATTTACTCGACCTCTTGGAGGTCTAATACTAGACCTTAGCAATCAATCATCGCATTCGGTAATAAAAACTGTAAAGAATAAAAACAGTTTTTAAAATAAATCCATAATACTCATAAAATCTTTCAAACGTAAAGAAGTAGAATTTCTAAGTCTCATATACCATCTTAGACACAAATAGAATATCTTAGGGGTACAACCCTTTACAACAATATAAAATATAAGTTTTATACAATGTCTAAGTGCAAATACTAGAAAGGTAACAATTATGTCCTCCAATATGGAATTAGTACAATAAGTAGTAAGTATGACGACCATGCAATAAAACATGCACAACAGACAATTACAAGGATTGTATGCTTTTAAGACCTTCTTTCACAAACCGTTACAATCACAAGCATAAACCCACATTTCAAGTCACCATTCACAAATAAGACCATATTCACATCATTTACAACTCAATTAACACAAGTGTACAATACTTAAACAAGATAGTAAAGTAATTCCTTCATTACCATTTAAGCCTCTATCTCAAGTCACCCTAAGCCACACTTAGGTGAATAATGAAGTGACCGCCCATACAACATCTTCATATACACCTAAGTGTTCCTAAGAGTTACCATATACAGGGGTTTTATCATTACATTACAACATACTAAGTCAACATTCTTTATAAAACCATTTAAGAGACACACAAGCATAAAGGGGACAATCATATATTAGCCCC